>VWZS01007271.1:1859019-2032198 GCA_013397075.1 Rhabdornis inornatus
AACTTAAATTTCTTAACTCCAAACTGTATTAACATTGCACATTGCAGTTTCTAAAGACTCCACACTCAGGAATCTGTATGTGCTAAACAAGCAAATTATGGCATTATATCTACTAATAAATTTGCCCTAGAGAAAATAAAAGAGGGAGGAACCTCATCACCTCATCTTCGCTAGTAAGATTTCCTTTAGTAGGGACAGCAATTATAGCGCATGATTCTACAGAAAACAAGAACAGTCCTGACTCCAAATCCTCTTTTCTTTTGAAGAAAAATGGTCCAGTAAATCTAAATATTCACTCAGTGGCATGTATGCTTAAGGGCATCATGATTCCTCATGTGAGGGTGGAGTAAGTTTTATTACTACTGAGGGGTTTAAAAAGCACTGAAGGAAAGCAAGCTACAACATAGGTCATGATTCTTAATACTGCACCTTTCCTTCCAGGCTGTCCCTCATGCTATATTCCTTGCTTTTGCAAAGGCAGAACAATCATTAGGACTTAAGTTTTCTTGATAAGTGCTGCTTCTGTGTTTTTCAGCTACTCAGATAGGTGAGTTTTAACCCCTGCTAAGAATCCCACTCCACACTTAGGCAATTTACACAGTGCCATGTAAGGAACTAAGTCCCAGTGTATGTGGGCCTTAGTTCCTTACATGGCACTGTGTAAACTGCCTAAGTGTGGAGTGGAATTTATACCTTTTAAGGCCCTCTGCCTTAAAGGCATTTGCTCATTTCTAAAGTTATCTGAAAGTCTCAATTTCCAGGTATCTTACTTAAAACTCTCATCCAATCCATATAAAGCTTGAAGGATAAATTCAACAGCCAAACAAGTTCATCTGGAATTCCTCCCCAGGACTGCCTTACAGGGTATACAAGCTATGTAAAACAGACTTTTCCATAGATCAGAGGAAAAGATTTCTACTAGTATCTAAGAATTCTTGGACTACCTTGCCATTTTAAATATGAGTTTGCCAACTGGCAGGTACAGCCACCTCACTTCCTGAAGAAGATTTATGACTGATAGGGTCACAGAATTTACTAAAAAGGTCTAAGATTCTAGTTGCCATGAAAAAAGCTATTTTTGAATTTTATTCAGCAATTGTGTGACATGCATGTATATAGGGACTACGTCAAACTTCCTCATTCAAGCTCAGTGTCAGCAACACCAAGAGCATGCAATGAATCACAGCCTTCTGCATATTGTGAAGTGCTTTAACCACTACAATACTGGCAGTGGAAACAGATCAACAGCAGCTCCTTCTCCCACTTTATTTTAATAGCAGTAAATTAATTAATTGTTTCAGAAAAGAACAATTTTGCTACCTAACACTTCCACAGGCACTTCCCTAAAGCCTGGACTTAAACGCTTAGGCTTCCAACAGGAGTAGCACTTCAGTGCACGCACTCTGCTCCCTGTGCCTCCCACCAGGTAGCTGAGCTGCTCCTCACCCATCCTGCATGCTGGTGGTTTTGAACGTGGCACTGTGAAAACAACACTCCTTCCTGCTCTAGTTACACTCCAGCCCTGTGAGAAATTCCCATTGGTAGAGATCTGCCCACAAGCTTCTCACAGCAGTGCTCCCTGATCCATTCAGTCCAGGTAGAGGTAACCTTCTCCATGCATTAAAGCCATATCTGTGGCACACCACCAACCACAGAGTCCAACACTCTTTATACTTTGCAACAGGATCCATAGTTCCTCACACAGCACCTCAAATATGATCAAAAAAAAACCTGCACAACCAAATGCAACACTTCTAAACAGCCTGACAGTTAATCTTTCTCACTGCTGAAAAACCTGGGTGGATTGGTTCAGTTGCTTTGGTTTTGGGGGTTTTTTTTTGTGATGCTCCACTTTCTAGATCAACACCATGTATCTTTTGAATATGCTTCCCTTTTCTTAATGTTTTATCTCCAGATTTACTTAAAGCAAAGAATCTGTTTCTTAGTAATTTAAATAAATTTGAGACACCCACCACTACGACCAATTTCTACCCATCTAAAATAGGTGGACTTTGTCCATAAAGTTTCGGCTGCTTTCTAAGTGGACTTTGAGGTTTTTACAGCAAAAACTTGTACCTTGGTCCAACCAGGAAAATTGACGTAGGTGTCTTGCGGCAAGTCTGGAATCCCTCCAGGAATTGAAAGAGTACCAGTGTAAAATGTAGGTACTTCGTAACTCACTGCTTCGACAGCAGATCTCTCCAGGTGATCAGTGAGATAAAAAATGTCAGAGTTCACTGCTCCATCTATGTCTAGAGGATAGATTTCCCATCCAACAAGTATATCTTGAGCAAGAGTTAAATTTGAAACTAGACCCTAGGAGGAAGAAGAAAAAAACAACACAAATATATAATTAGCTCACGTTATTGAAGTTATTTGGCTGCAACTCTAAATCAGTCATGAATAAAAAACTGAATCAAAGTAACAGCTGGCTGCCAATCTGTGTATGAAAAAAACAAGCATCTGGTCTTCACTAAGTTATAAGTTTTGCTTAAAAATAAAGGGCATCATTTATTGTCTGTGAAAGATCTTTTCAGAGTTTTAGGCTTTCATTGATACACAAGGGTTTTTTTTTCAAATTATTTTCCTGTAACTGGGAAAATTTCTGATTTGCTTTAACATGAACATGATTCCAAAACCTGAGGTTAAATAAAAAGGAGAAGCAACATTAAATATCATTAAGCCTGAGATACTGTCATTTGGTAATACTGCGTCACTAGCCCAAGACATTAACTTGTGTAATAGCAGAGAAAGCAGTACTTGCTTCCCACAAATCTTCTCCAGATAAGATACAGTATCATAAAATCAATGCACATGCCCACTTCAGTGAAATACTTTCAGCTTACAGTCAGCTTCAAGCCCATGGAATCCCATCTCATTTCTATGGGACCATATACACAGTGGTTCACAGCACACTGGGGTACTTGCACACTGAATACCAAAGCAAGGTAAAGTCATAATTCAACAAGAAAGAAAAGAACATCAAGTTACTCCTGCACACACCCTAATTTTGTTAGAGTAATAGCTCCTAAAGTGGTGTTTCAGTGCAATGCAAGGATTTGGTTTTAACTGTTTGAATAGACCCTGCATAGAAGCTGCTTTTCAGTGCAACACAAGTTATGTTACAAACACCACACGTCAAACAGGAAGAAGCAAAACAAGTTTCTATGGTTTTGGAGAGCTGATACTATGTTCTGTGTCTGCTGTGGTATCTCATAAGTATTGCACTGTCTCCGAAAGGCTCACTATCCGTAAGAGCACTAAGTGGTTTTTCTCTTCCTTTACCTAATGTCCACTTTACAGAACAGGAGCTTATTTTGACTATGTCAAAATAAAATATCTACAAGTGTCAAAAGTTAAGTGACCAAACTTTTCTATATAACCTAGACTCTACTGTGTCTAGCAATCAGCTGAAGTAATGCAACATAATTTTAGGCTGAATCTTCTAACCTGCCTCCCTAAACTTATCTGTAGGCACTTTGAACAGGGTGATTTTTCAAATTATATTAAGTGTCTACTAAACATTCTTACTTAGGTCTGCATAAGAATACACATTCAATGATCCTTATCTGGAGAAGATTTGTAGGAAGCAAATACCACATTCTCTGTGATTGTGCAAGTTAATGTCTTGGGCTAGTGACTCAGTGTACCAAGATGTGGATATAAATTTTCTAAGTAAAACTGAGACATAGGTGCCAGTGTGCATGTGAGAAGACACATAAAAAAACAGAAACCATACTCTTCCTTTCCTTGTGTCCTTTAACAACACGACTTAGATCAACAGGATGTTCTAAAACCAAATTCCTTTCAAGATTCCTACCCAAAAGCTAGATGCCTAGTTCCATTTCAAGCTCAAAAAAGTGATAAAACTCCAGCCAAACAAAACCCCGAAAACCTATCCTCTTTGCTAAAAAATGCAAGGCTTCACAAGGCAGGAACCTCTTCCCCTAATTGGATTTTCAAAAGCACTTGAATTTTTAAAACCCAAGGTATAACTATACCCAATTTTCAAAATCAACACGAAGGAGAGCGTGAGGGATGGATTCTATAGAAAGAAGCAACGCACATAGTCCAAAGCAACCTAGGGAATGTTGCCTCTTCTACACAGAAAGATCCTGCTTTTAGAGGATTATTTTCACCATGGACGTGTCTCTTAAAACTGCTTTCACTCTTAAATTGTTAAAAGGTATAAGGGTGAATTTCAGCTCAACCACAGCAACTGAGCACCTCTTTAATCAAACCTCTAAACCTCTATTCTCTTAATTTAGCACTAAGCATATAGGTTTCCTTATCATCTGGCCAGTAAATAAAATAAACAAACAAACAAACAAATAAACAAATAAATAAATAAAATCAATGTTTCTGCTGCCTCCACATGAAGGAAAAACACTGGAGTACCAGCTTCCTTCCCCTGCCACTCAGATAAAGTCAAAGTACCTCGAAGAGACAGTATGAACACAATTGGCACTACTGCTACCTACTGCATCCTAATAATATCAAAAAAGGCATGCTGTGAACTGTACACAGCACAGACATAGTACAATACTGACCTCTACAGCACTCCTGTCTTTATCAACTATCACACTGCACTGAGGATCCCATTAAGTCTAAAACCAGAAAAGTTTACTTTTTGCCCCTGCCCTTCCTAGTGCTACATTAGTGGTACCTCCATAGTATGGGGTTCACATGGCAAGGGTTTGTTAGCAAGGGGAGCTGCAGTGGGAGCTTTTCTGAGAAGATCCCAAAAGCTGCCCTATATTAGACAAAGACAGTTCCAGCTGACTCTGAAAAAGACACACTGCTGAGCCCATCAGTGATTCTAGGAGCATCTCTTTGATGACATATTTAAGAATAAATTGAGTTCCCTAAGTTGAATTTGTTTTGAGCATGACAGTAACTTCCGAGTGATCCCCTTGTCCTTATCTTGAACCACAAACACTCCATTGTATTTTCTCCCCCGCTTCTTCTTGGTGGAGGTGGAGTGACAGAATGGGCACACAGCTTTGTGGGCACATGGCTGCTAGTCAAGGTCAACCCAACCCATCCACTCATGCATTAAGATGACAATCCTGAAGTGTAGCACACACACCCAGAAGCACAGGGAAGCTCTCTGGTAATTATCTCTAACACCTGGTCAATCTGGGTGAACTGGCACTTTTGCAGTGCTCATGATAGCCTTTCCCAGCCACACTCAGAGTACTGCAAGGGTACACTGCTGACAAACTAAATGGGACAAGAAGAAAGATACAAAGGTGCATTTATGTACACACACATACATACATCCCCCCAGCCTCCAAAAGCAATCCCAGGATGCACAAGACTCAAAGCGCAATCAAGTTCTGGAAAAATTTCCAAACCATTTTTGGAGTTTATAGAAACAATTTTAGTATCATTATCTACAAACTCAACAGAACTGGAAAATCTTGTGGGTGACATTTTGGCTGACAATGTAAGTGAACAAACAAATAAACTTTAAAAGATGTCTAGCAGCTTTTAGTTTCACATTGATTCTAGTGACTGGAAAAACTCAGATGGAAACTATCGACTAGTTATATTTTAGGTAAAGTTACAGCTGTCTAATCCTGACCTTTTTGCTCCTCCTAATTCACTACCTTCTTTTTAACCTGTAGAAAAGATGAAAAGCCATCACAATCCAATAACTCAACAGATTTTACTCACCTTAAAGTCATTATTGTATCTACCAAAGTTGACTCGGCCCATATTCTCTACCAAGATGTCCAGATTTGCTCCAGCCTGCCCAGTTATATTTATCTTAAGTGATTGGTCTCTTTCAAGGACACCCTGAGGTACCTACATGAATTGCGACAAGAAGAAAACCATAACCACTGAAAACCAAAAATGTACTGTTATTTGTTTTTTCAACTTGCATGAAGAAATTAAAAGTGACAAAGGAAAAAAAGAGTAAAGAAAACCCCTTTCCTCTCTGCCTTCTGCCTGTAAGCACAGGCACACACAAAGGGCTTCTACATCAACATTCACGTTTCGGTACCGCACCAGCACAGGCTGGGGGGTTTTGATGCACCTGATTCACAAAAACCAAGCTCCCAAATTTAGTCTAGTGACTGAAAAGATTTTGGCAATATCAGTGATTTAATCATTGCCTTCATCTTCCAATTATGTGTGCACCAGTATTTAGTTTTATTAATTCCTATTCCCACAACACAAGGAAAGATGAGATTGATCTGGACACAAAGGTGATGAGAATCAATATGAGTTAAATATTAACTAAAAATTGACTGTAAAACACATGAATTTATATTAACTCTCATTAAGCAAGGCTAAAACCCTGCTTATGGAAAGAAAGACAAAGTTCACATTCTGTACAATAAACTTCTTTTTTTTTGAAACTGCGGTTAGGAGCCAGTTTCATAAGGTAAGACGTAGGCTCAGGCTTTCTCCTTCTTCCACCCTCAAAGGAAGAAAGAAGAGAATACTAATAAAGAGATCTTTGCAAATACTGCAGAAAGCCACCAAGTATATATATCATATAACATATTCCATAAACCTGCAGGTAAATCCATTCTCTAGGTCTTTTATTCACCTCAGTCATGAATATGTATCAACATTCAAATATGTCAAAAATGGCAAGACAATAGATAGTCATGTTTTCTGAAATACTAATCTGAACATCTGGTATGAATCAAGTATATACTTCCTTATTTTCCTCATGTGATTAAATAAGATCAGGGTTGTTTTGGTGATCTGGAGAAAGGAGGAAAAAAAACAAACCAGTCTGCATCCTCGACTTCCATGAAGGCCACTGATGGCAAAAATTAATACCAGCAAACAATGTTTTTACCCCATTGACAGAGACATAGGCACGATCATGGACTCCATTTAAAGGTGAAGACAGTGGTGTTGGCTCCAGATAGTTCTTTGGAAGCGTAGTTCTATACAGTACATACCCAAAATACTATGAAAAGAAAAGAAAAAAACGCCAACAGATTAATGAACTAAGTCATTCTGTAGTTTCAATTCAGGTCATGAATTAAAAATATCCTACATTTCTGCCTACACGCCTGCACTGAAATGCTAACTTTCATTCACTTCAGACAGCAACTATCATAGACACCATTTCAGATTACAGTTTACTTTGACCTTTAGGTAATGAGTGACCTTTAGGTAAACTGGTGAAACTCCCTTTATAATTTTATATAAAAAACTTTTAAGTTCACTTCTAACCCAGTGCCCATAAACTGATATATTCATCAAGTCAAAATTATCTAATTATCCATTAAATACTACATGGTTTATACCAGGAACCTTTTGGAATAATTTTCACTAAGTTCCCCATCAGGAATGGAAAAAAATAAGTCATAGCCATTCTAGAGACCTTAACAGGCTGGAGAGTTGCGTGGAGAGGTAACTAACAAACTTTAACTAACAAACTTCAAAAAAAGGCAAGTGCACAGGGCCCTGCACCTGGGGAATAATAACCCGCACCAGCACAGGCTGGGGGCTGATCTGCTGGGAAGCAGCTCTGAGGAGAAGGAGCTGGGGGTCCTGGTGGACAACAAGCTGTCCCTGAGCCAGCAGTGCCCTGGCAGCGAAGGAGGCCAATGGTATTCTGGGGGCATTAGGAAGAGCATGGACAGCAGATCAAGGGAGATGATCCTGCCCCTCTCCTCAGCCCTGGTGAGGTGACATCTGGAGTGTTGTGTCCATTTCTGGGCTCCTCAGGACAAGAGGACACAAAACTACTGGAGCAGATCCAGCAGAGGGCTATGAAGATGATAAACAAAAAAAAGTCTCTTAAGACCTGAAAATTAGTACTTCAGAGGAGAGAAATCAAGGTGAAAGCCTAGACAGCACAGACACTTACATTCACAGGAAGAAAACCTCAGGTGCAAAACAGGAGCACTGCAGAATATGAAAAGGCCTCCAACGCAAAAATCCTCAATACCTTTATAATACTATTACTTGCATGCTGATAAAGTGTAAGACGTGACATAAGAAGAGCAGTACCACAAAGGGCTTTTCAAATAAACTCCAAAAAAATATTGCAAAGTGCCTACTGAAGGAATCCTCACCTGCTTTATCTCAACAAAAGTCAATGGGTAACTGCTTCTCACTGGTCCAGAAGGTGACAGGCCATCAAGAACCTCCAACACAGTGCTTGCCTGCAGATATATGAAGGTCAGTAAGTTTCAGTCCAAATACAACAGCACATCCAGCCATCAAGTCAGCTAGCTCCATGAAAATTTAACAAATCTTTACACCATCCTTGCAGACACATTTAAAATACAATATAGCAGAGACAATTGATAAACTCTGAAAGCAACATGCCACATGTAGAGCAGTGTTTTAATAAAAACAGATGGTCTAATTTTGCTATGCATTCATAAAAATAAAAGTGACCTTTTATTACTTAACTAAATAGTACACCAGGAGTTTCTCACAAAAGTTGCATAAACAAACACAGCTGTTCTGGATAATTAATACAAAATAATATATCATCTAAATTTTGCTCATTATACTTAGAATCAAGCTAAGGAAAATGCCATTGATTCAATTGATTCCCAGTGAGTTACTCTGGAATCATTCTGAGCTAAGTAAGGATACAGTTTAATTCCATCAAGAGCCATCCAAGATGAATTTTCCCTATTTAGTCTTAAATGATTTTAGAAACTCTAAGGCTGTAATTAAGTTGTCATATGTAAGCAGCTGGACTGGTTTTAATGAAACTGGGAGCAAGGTTTAGGCTAGTCACACACATAAATACCTTGCTGAATAAGGACTTAGACATGTATAATTACATTGCCTTTTATTGCCATTATGGAATATTCTACCTATCTATGATTCTCTCTCAAACACCACTATCAGTTTTAGATTAGTGAAAGTGCACACAACATGCCTTGTGTCTTACAAGCTCAAAAAACCAATTTCATGTGATTTTTTGTGTCAGTCTGTTTCCCCAGAATTATCATCACTGTTCAGTGGTAACTACATATTAGACATGCAAATACATCTCATATACCAGATTTAGATTTAAATGCTTAAGAAAAAAAAGAAAAAAACAGGTGTTTAAAATAATGTAAAACTATACTGTAAGAGTACTCAGCAGTACAAACTTCTGAAGGTACTTCAATAACAGGAATATTGAATTTTTGCAGAACTTACATGGAAGTTGTACTGAAATATTAAAATGTATATACAATATTTTGCAGTGATGCAACAGAAGCCAGCATGAATTGTCTATGTACACATAATTAAGTCTGCAGTTTTGGTTGGGACAGATAATTTTCTTCACAGTAGTTAGCATGGGGCTGCGTTTTGGATTCTTGCTAAGACTGCTGATAACACAGGGATATTTTGGTCATTGCTAAGCAGGGCTTACACAGAGTTAAGAACTTTTCTGCTTCTCTCACCAGAGAGTAGGCTGGGGGTGCACAAGAAACTGGGAGGGAACACAGCCAGGACAGCTGACCCCCACTGACCAAAGGGATATCCTGTACCATTGATGTCATGTTCAGCAAGAAAAGCTGGAGGAAAAAGGAGGAAGGGGAGATGTTTGGCCTGACAGCATTTATCTTGCCAAGTCACCAACACACATGCATTGTTCAAAAGGTGTGTGGTGTGGCACTCTGGAACACAGTTTAGTGAAGAACAAAGTAGTGGCTGGATTAATGCTTGGACTCAGTAACCTTAGAGGTTTTTTCCAACATTAATGATTCTATGATGAAGCCTTGCTTCTCTGGGGAAGGCTGAGCACCTTCCTCTGCAAAGGGAGTAACGAATGAGCTCCTTATTTTGCTTTACTTATGCGTGCAGTTTTTGCTTTACCTACTAAACTGCCCTTATCTCAACCCACAAGTTTTCACACCTCTACCTTTCTGATTCTCTCCCCCACCCTATTGGGGGAGAGAGTGAGTGGCTGCATGGTGCGCTGCTACCTACCAGGATTAAACCACAAAAATAACGTAGACACAGATCTAAACAGACTTCTGAAATGAGCTTGTCTTAACTCTAGCTAGGAACAAGCAAGTAAAATAATGCCATAAGTATATAAAAGGTAACACCAACACTGTCTAGAGGCTGGGTCACCCTCACTAGCCCACAGCTAAGCATGTTCACTTGGGCAAGAAGACTGCTGGTCACACATGGCTTTCAAAATTTTTATAAAAGTAGTTTGCTCTTATGTTTGCAGTTTAAAAGTTGTACCTAAAATAGCAATCATCTTTCATATAGTAAAATTTCCCAAACATTCTAGATTCCATACGTGGTCCACTCCTTATCTTGTGCTCCCCCAAGGGAGCCAGTAATGTTACAGTGATATGCAGGACTTCCCAGGCCACAGGAGAGATTTAGCTACCAGGTCTTCAACAAGAGCTGTGAAGCAAGAGATGCACAAACACTGACAAAGGTAATTTACAGAATTCAACAATCCTATGGGCATTAATAGTCTTAGACCTAGGTGGACAGAAAACCAGAAATGAATACAAGCAGCATTAAGACATGGTCTCACTTGAGTGAGCAACTAAGTGGCAATGAATGCTGCCTTGTGCCTTGCTGACCTGAGTAGTAGCAGCTTGTACATGTGCCTGTTAAGACTTTCTTTTTAAGTCCCTGCTACCAAAGGGGCTTCTATTCTGAATATGGGTCAACTACGTACAATTCACTTAGGGATTCGTAGAAGCTTGTTTCTTTGAAACTTCAGTAGTTTATTTTTGTTCAGCTTTTCACTCTTTGGTGGTACATACAAAAAATCTGTCAAGACAAGATCTTGTCTTGCTGGAAATTCCTGTTGACTGCTATTTAATAGACAATCAGTACCACAAGAGAAATTTAGCAGTAAGCTTAAAAATTACAAATATTGTCAGGAATTTTTAAAACAACCTGTAAAACAGATGACTGCTTAAAAAAAAGCAATACTTCTTTAATCCTCCAAAGCAAAGCCTTCAAAACCCAAGTGTAAGGTCAAGCATGAAAGAAAAAAGAAAGGAAATAGCTCCAACAGAAACGTCAACTACAGGCAGCATCCTGTTTGCTTAACCACCTTCTAGCCCCAACACACACCAGCACTGCCTGCTACTTGCTATTGCTTGAGCTCTCCACATCCTAAGAACTGAGTACTTCTCCAGAACTTTTAAGTCTGCAGGTTGCTGTGCTAGGGCAAACACTTCCTTGTGACCAAGCACTTCTCGGCCCTCCAAGTGGTGACCAGAAACTATCACCTGCTCACAAGACTGCACACCCATGTGGACACATTGGAGGAACTAAGATTCGTTTATTTTGCTCTGGAAAGAATGCTTCCCAAGTTCCGGGGCTTAAATCCTTAAAACCTATCATCTTGCTCACACTTCTGGAGCTCATCTACTGCAATTGTGTCTTTGCTTGCCCTCATTCCCCATCTTCAACACGTCTCTTTTGCATCTATGCAACAAGTTTTTTTCCTTATCACTGGCTTTCCTGCCTTTGCTCTTACATAGCAATATCAGTGTTTCCAGCATCTTTTAATAAATTGTATTTTTCTCACCCAGTAGTACTTTCTAAAATAAATCAATAGCTCAAAATGAACAATGGCCTCTTTAGGGTAGTTGATACTTAAGGACTGAACTGCCACAGAATATCTTGAGGAAAAAAAAAGAGAGAACACCCTGCTCTGGTTACATGTACCTCTGTAAAGTACATCATATGACCCCTGAAAATACTCCAGAGCCTCCTTTCTCTCATCCTTTTTGCAAAAGTGTCAAGGGAGTTGGTTCACTGAGTAGATTCAGTGCTCTCCATGGCAGACTGACTGCTAACATAGTACCTGTGTTAGCACTGACTGTCACTGCAAATGACATAGATAGGAAGTTTATTGTTACCAAAGCTAAGTGCTATTATTTGGAATATTCTCTCTCTGATACTCACCAAAATACATTAAGACTTCGCCACAGAACAAGGTGCATTGGAACTGGTTTGAGCTGGGGTTAGAATGGAGTTGGGAAGGTGGCTTTGGGCTGGCACAGCACAAACCCTCTGTGATTGGAGACTCGTCTTGTGTTGTAGGGTAATCCAGCAGAGCAAACTTCTGCTGAAGTTACGCAGTGGGTCACAGAACAAAAGGCCACCTTCTTCACAGAGAACAGTTCCAGCAGCTCTCAGTGCAGATGGCAGTATATGTACAGGCATGACAGGAACCTTGTATCTGGCAGCTTAGAAATGCCATCTGCATTCCTAAAACTGATGCCTGGAGAGTAAAACATTTCCTCTCAAAAAATCACAAAGTGTAGAACATGCAGGTCAGGTCAAAGACGCAGTATTTGAGCAAGTTTGGTCATCTGACTCTTTTGTGAGAGTCCAGCAGCATTCATTTCTTGAAGGCATGAAAGAGAAAGTTCTTCATTCTAGTGAAACTGGACAGCCTCATCTGAGAGCCATGACCCACGACAAGACGGGAGAGTCAACATCTGATAACTGGGCTGCAAATGCTTGCAACCAAAGACAGCCATGGTGTGGGTGTAGCGATAAGAGACTATAATTAGTCACACTGAACTGCCAGTTCAGTGAAATCACATATGCCAAGAAGACACTCAAAGGTTGTTGAAAGTGATACAGATCTCTTTCAACTTCACAGGTGAACCACTTTTACATAAAAAGTACTTCTGCCCACCACTTGAACGGAATGACTTGAAAATGCCTGCAAAGCCTTATCACTACTAAATTTTGCAATGCTTCAGCTGCAGAGATGAGATACATCACTAAGTGGAAAAATAACTGTCAAATTGAAATTACAGAGTATAAAATCAAAGCATTAGGAGTTACAGTATCCAGCACATCACCGAAGTAATCCTCCATCTCAAAACTCGTCTGTGTCCAGCAGAAAGAATATAGCCCAGTTGATACCTGCTGTCTCTTCTGTTGCCCATTAAACCATCCACTTCACTCACTGCAGAAACCTAGCTCTCAAACATATCTCACAAAAAAATTGTCCTTGGTCCTAAAATGATGGTGCTGTGGTCAAATCCCAGATACTTGTGAGCTGACCAGCTATGCCAGTATTGTCAGACAGAACATAGCAAGGCTGAGATCTGAGTGCTTAGTTCTGTGAACTTTTCCCTCAGCAGGAAACTGATTTAATTTCTCTCACCAGCTACAGATCTTGTCAGAAACTTTATCAATAAGACTTCCAAACTTATCAAAAATGTTCCACATTCAAAATTTAAATGCCTAGAAGTATTTAAAATACATATATCCTACTTTTTTTTCCACTCTAGAGGCATCACCAGGGACCAAAACACATTTGTGGTAACTCTCATGGTAACATTCCCCCATCTACATTACTGATACATGATTTATCTGTAACAACTATGAATCTGTTGTGTTAATAATATATTAATTTCAGTTTAGCAAAGCTTCAGGCACATACTGTACGTTGTAAACACTGTCTTTTCACAGCCAGGTAAGATGCTATTTTCTAATATGGGCATGATTCCTAACTCCCAAGCTCTGCTCCCTCCTTCCTCAAAGTTCACTTTCAAGGTTTTCCTCTTTATTCTGTAGGATATCTAGAGCTTGTAGTGACACCCTCATAAACATTTTTTATAAAAAACAAACAGCATTATGAAAAGATACACAGTGTATTACAGATGTTAATTTACCTTCTGCAAGCGAACCTTCCCGTATGCAAATTTGGGTGTTGTTGGAGGGATAAGACCTTCTGGTAACTGCTTATACTAGAAAGAGAAGGAGAAAACACACACACATACACACCCAGGTTAAATACAAACACACTTTAACTGAATCCTCAGTTTATACTTCACAACTTAAAAAATCATAACTTTGGCTCAAAGTAAATAACCTCCCTAAAGCTTACAGCTGCATCTAGTCTTAAGATGGAGATTGTTTTTTTTAAAAAGAAAAAAATCTGACTTAATCACATATGGCGAACAATTTTTAATAACTATTCAACAGTAGGTAAAGGTAAAAAGCAAAAATTCATAAACTAAGTGAACTACCAAAATTCCCAGTGCCCTTGGAGCCCTCCTGTGGCTACAGCCTGAGTTACTGTCTTCCATAGCTTTTCTGCAGTCCTCTCCCTGGAAAGGTTCACTCAAGCTCCCATGAACTTGAGTGGGAGGGACTGCACTCCCACTCAAGTTCGTGGGAGCTTGAGTGAACCTTTCCAAATTTGTAGGACAGTATTTCCACCTGACCCTTCGTCAGCAACACTTCCTCATAGAAATTATTAGCTTCTCGTGCCTTTCCTTTCAGTGTTATGATATTCCACCACCATCACCTGCTATTCCATTACTGCCTAGGCTGGGGTCTTTGAGAAACAGGCCTGGAGACCACAGCCCCATGAACCCCTGAGTCTCATCTTTAGCTTCCCTCTGTTCCTGTTCTAGACAACTGTGTCACAGGGAAACATGACAAATAAACGCTCTGACCACCCATCTATTTCTGGTTTCCTCTTGTCTTATACTTTTAAGAATAATCACCTGAAATCAGCAGAGAGAAGGGATGAAGGGCCTCCACTCACTACTTTCCTGGACACCTTTGAGGTGTGGCAGACCAGACAGTGCCTTTCTGCCAAGTACCTTGGCCTTCCTCTTTCTGTGCCTTCTTTTCTCCTTGCCATTATCCCCTTCTCCCTCTCTTGCCATTACTTAATAGCCACTCTCCCCATCTATTCTTTAATTAACTAGACACAGCCTACCTGCATATTAGAGAAAAAAATTCTGCAGATGAGATACCCATGTGAACAAGCAATCCAAGCCTACACTTGAATAAACATGCAAAAAGACCACCCTTGTGAAGAGTGTCTTCATCTACAAATTTGGTGACTTTGGAGTGCTCATCTTGTCAGGTTATTTTTAAAATAAATTTGATTAGGGGCTGAAAGGGTTTTTGGTTTAGCTGAGGGGTTTGTGTTTTGTTTTTAACAGACCACAGCAGTATAATTCCCAATGCTATCCTGTTAAGTCTCAGTTATGGATGGATGAAAGCCTGATTTACATTTCCGATAAGAACTTAATTTCTTCTCCTTTGTATTGGAAAACAATCAAGATATCCAGGCTTAAAGAAAACAAAAGTTGCATTCATCGAAGACGAAAAGTCAAAAGCAGGAAATTTCAGCCCAAATATTAAAAATTAAGAGAATGCTGTCAGCAATTGAAAGAAACTGTAGACTGAAATTCTTCATTACATTTTTTGACTAATGGAAACTGTAAAGGAAGACTTTAATGTTATCCTTGTAGCACAACTAACATGTTTAACACAGTCGTTTTTAACAGGTGACTTTGTTTTCTTTCATCAGCTTCACCTCAAACTGCAACCGAGTAGATCAATTGTTACAGGTTTACAATGCACAGCAGTGATAGGAAAACTTCACTGAAAATCTATGGACATGCAAAGTAAGAAACAAACCAACCACACTCAAAAAATGACCCAGAACACCTGAGGTTATAGTGAACATTACGCAGCTTATCAAGGCTCTCTCACTACACTAGAATACTACTTACATCTCAGAGAGGGGTCTTGCACCTTGAAGAAAACAACTCAAAATCAGGTAGTTTGTGGATTTCTCTGGTGGGAAAAGCTGTATCAAGACAGGAAACTCCCTTTGGAAAGGTCATCAAAATTATCCCATCAATTTATCCCATCAGGCTTAGGGATAATGGTGAAATTGAAGGAAAAAAACCCACAGCTGAGCTTCCACAGTTACAGAGATAAAGGCATTCTCAACCCTAGACAAAGTGTAGCACACTTCTGGGAGATCTACTCTCAGAATAAAAATGTCTTCTAGTGAATAGGAATGTCGCTGGTATGTAAGAGGATAGCAACTACAAGCCTGAGCCTTAGGATTCACATGGAACCTGTTTTTAAGCCTCATCTGAACAGCCTCCAATGCAAGGCTATTCAAAACACAGACACAGGTTCCACGCTTTACTTCAATCTCCAGTTTGTGGGGACACTGTACATTTTTACAGCAAGGCAAAGCTGGTCCCATCCACTAGCTGCAGTTTGTAAAAACACAAAACCAAGATGCGTTCTTTTGAGTAAGACTGATCTTTCTGACAGAGGCCCAAAATCTCATTATGAAGCTTTGGATAGACAGCCAAAGCACTAAGCTGCAGCACACATCAGGCTGACATCAGGTCATGAGCCTAAGCTGACTGAACGGCTGACTGATGCTGCAAGGAAAAGGCTCTGTACACCCCTCCTCCATCTCTACTCCCAGCCAAACCCTTCCCACCTCCCTCTGCTCCCCTTGCAGCAGCACTGGATCTCATCCGACTGAGTGAGGCGATTCACCTTACTGACCTTGAGAGATAACAAATATAGCAAACAAAGGAGAGCTGAACCATGTCAGCATTAGACCTACACCAGTATCCTCTCCTCTAAAAGGAAGGAGGAAGTCATTGGGACAGAAAGAATAGCTAGAGAGGTGCAACATCTTTTGCTTTTTGCCACAAGAAGCAGTTAGGTTGGCCTAATTGTCTTGTTCCATTCCACTTCCTTCAACTGCAGAAAATAGTAAATTGAGGAGTTATTTACACTAACACAAGAACAAGAGAGTTTGGAGTACACTGGGGATGTTTCAAAGAACCACTCTAAAAATGTCCTGAGGAGACTCACCATACCAATGACTTTTCTCAAGGCAAAATACTTTTCTGTCAGATCTCCCGCCTCGCTCAGGGGAGCATCATAGTCATAACTAGTGGGCTGAGGCATATAAGGCATATTAGCACCTACGGGAAGAGGAAACAAGAAAAAGCAATACAAACAGTGGAAGAGATGGGTTTTTTCCAAAGGTATCAACTTTCAGAATTCTTTCAGATTACAGCCAGACTCTGCTACATTTTTAGATTCAGTGTAAGCCTTGATATTTGGGATTTGGCATAAAAAACTGTTCCTGATGGAGAACAATATCCTTGTGAGCTTACACCACTCTGTGAAATATTCTAAAGAGAAACACATTTATGTGTTTCAACTGTTTCACAGGACTGAGTGAAGCAGAAGTAGCCTTGGGAAAGACAAATACCATGTGGGTTTAGTACATGTTGGCAATAAACAAAGAACAGCTAGTGCACTCATGTCTTTTGCCATGTGCAAGTAGGCACAGCTTACTCTTTCACAAAATACATTACTATCTAATACATAAACAGCTCCCTTCCACCACTAGTATAATTTAAATAATTTCTTACCATTCCAATAGGCAAAGTTAGTCCCACCTATAAACATGTACCTAAAAAGAAAAAAAATCAGGTTTTGCTGAACTGGGAAAAGAAATGCCCCCCAAAATTAAGCTGTGCTGAACACACACTTACAGGTTAACGTTAGCACCACATGCCAGGATTTCATTAAGTGTTTTAGCTATAGTTTGTGCAGGCACAACAGAATGACGGTGCCCCCAGTGATCCAACCATCCAGTATAAAACTCAGAATTAACCTGAAAGGAGGAAGGGCAAAAGAGGAAGGGAAAACATGAAGAGGGAACAAGAACAGAATGCAATGTGAATTAAGGCTCCTAACTGTAAGAGGGAAGGAAAAAAAGGCACCTTGACTAATTTGAGCCTTTTTTAAACTACTATAAATACAGCAAAGTGAATAATAAATCAGTCCTTTTCAGCAGACTACAGGTCAAAGGAATTGTTTCAGTAATTTTATTGGGACAATTTGATAACAATTGCTTAAGCATCAGAGTAAAAAATTCCTGGGAACCTGTCAACAAGGATGTGTTTCAGATGCTTGGCATTCAAATAAATGATGGAACCAACATATTCTCTGCAGAACAGCATACACAAAATGGATGTAATAAAAAATATTTCAAATTGCTTTCTAAACAACTCTTTAGCACAGAGATAATCTCATACCCTCAACGGGCCTTCTCCCTTTGTCAAAATGGCTTCCAGCGTTCTCACATCCCACTATGGCTGGTGTAAAACCTCTAGCGTAGCTGAAAACAGGAAGCAACTTCTAATCTGGCGTTTTAATTTTGCTTTTAAGTTCCACCTACACACATATCTGACTAACTCGTCTAACCATCCTTAGTGTTTCCACTGCTTTGTAAACATTCATCTTAGCAAGGAAAACTACTGAAACAAAATCAATACTTTTGAGACTAAAATAGCATTTGCAGAGCAGCAGTTAATTTGGACTTGACAAACACAGAGAGAAGTTCCTCTATTCACTTTTTCTGACTTGGAAATTATGTCTTCATCAACAGATGCCTAAAATTGTTCAATGCACTGCTGTCAACCCCTCTCTGACTAACAACTTCAAGATTAGAAATGATACAAAAAGTTTAAGTGAAAAGACATACCAAAGGGCCTTTAGGTTCACTGCTCCTTTGAGCTAAGAATGCTGCTGTGACATTGCTACCTACAAACAGAAAAAAATAAAATTGAGTTGCTACATCCATGACTTTCTGCGTCCATCATTTTACTGAAATTGATGTCTTATCTCTCTTCCAGCCTAGCAAAAATCATGACAAGAAAGTTACTCTAGCAAACACAGGAAGCAGTACTTTTGATTCTGATGTTTAATTTGCAAAACTTATTTTAAATATATACATACACATATGCATGCTTGTGCACATGTCTTTGCTTTTGAGATAGATCTTTTGAAAACCCAGCTTTTCTCAGAAATGACATCCTGGCAAAAAGAAGTCTCAGATGTGTCAGAATTGCTATTGATCATTGGAAAGTTCAAGTCTGAGGTTACGTTACCAAGGCTACGGGGGAGAACAGAAATCAAGCAATCTCTAAAGAGGTGTTTCACTTTTGATCACTCCTAGTGGCTCAAGCCACAGTAGCTGGAAATAACCACTCTGGTGAGTGGCTCACCATTGCATAAAGGATACACATGAAGACATTCACAATTTCATTCAACTTGCAAGAAAAACAGATCCCTGCTAAGCACACGTGTTTGGCTGTAGAGAATAACGTAAAGAAGAGGCCGCACAATAAAAAAAAATAAAAATATCTTTCTTGGAGTTTGTTTCTTGTGCCTTAAGTCTATTTTGTCAAGTCCATGCAGTATAAAGACATTTAAATCCTCAATTCTCCTATCAAAAGGGTACTCTCTGATCACACTACTGATGCCTAGCCATTCTTCAGGCGTATATCACAGCAAACTGTAGTAGCGTGCACATTCTAATTATGATCTTCAACAGTAATTTTTTTTTGTTTCTAATAACCTCTGGCTTAAAAAAATGCATTTGGATGGCTGGATCCCAGGACAGAAGAAGACATAAAAAAACCCCAACACCAAAAAAGAATATTAAAAAAATACAAGGAATCAATGCCAACTATTACTGCTAATTTTTAGGAGATATGCACTATGAGCAGTGTAAATTGGTTATCCATGATTTCAAGAAGCAAGGAAGTGATTACGACTTTCTAGCTGGGTGCTTATGGGTGATTCTTGTATGTTTAAGAGTACGTCAAATAAACATAAATGCCTGTTACCCCATTTAAACAAAGCAGGCAGGTCTGGCAAGCAGCCAAGTCAGTTTGTCCTGCCACAAACACACAGAATTCAGAATTTTTGGAATCAAACAGCAGTCTCCAACCTGGAGCAAAGTCCACTGTTGCAAAAAGACCCTGGAGAGCCCCACATTTCAAGTGAAACTGGCTTGCACCATCAGTTGTGAAGAGCACCACCTCATCCCCAAGATGCATGCGAAAGAGCTTCAGAAGGAAGCGCAGGTAGTCGTAGTCACAAGCGAAGTAGCTCCCATACTCGTTCTCTACCTGCAGAGCAAAAGCAAGTCAGCAAAGCCATAGCCAATTCAGTCTACATCTGATAACAAAACAGAAAGCACAAGTCCAGCCCTCTTCTTCCTTTGACAGCAATGTTGAAAATGTCATTTTAACTCTAAATGTGAGGAGAAGGAGAAGACAAGACTCATTCCTCTCACCTGTATTTTACAGGGAAACCATCACTGTGCAGAGCTAAGCCATTTTCCTGCAAAATTCCACCCCCTCAAAGTATCTACTTAGCTACAGTGATCCTAATACAGTCTCTATTAAAATTTGAGATCTATAACTCACCTCCTGATCAGACCAATAAAACCATAGAACAGGTTGTGAAATGATCAAAACTGGACTTTCAGAACAGAGACATGTACAAAGGGCTCACATGAACCACAAAGCCCTACAACGGACTCAAAATGACTTAAGGGAGGACAACTCTGCTACTACTGAGAGGAACACACCTTGTTCCTTTTCCAAGTAGATGAACTTTTCAGCTCCAGATCCAATAGGTTATTTCTGAAAATCCTGTTACAAGCATCTTATTTCTGCCAAAGAATAATTTGCCCAGTGCTTCTGCTCAACAGACAAAACACACTGTTCAACAAAATTATCCTGGTACATTACAAGAAAGGTTTCTTATCTCATCCTGTGCCAGTCAGGGAGTTTAAAGAAATCGAAATAAAGCTTTGTTATGATCAAATACTACAAATATAGGATAATCACTCCCACACATCTAGAAGGAGTTTAGGACAGAAGCTATCCACCATAAACATACAAAATCATGTCCTGAAACATTTACAACTTAAGTTAGGTGCTAAATTAGGCTTACTCCACACTGCTTTTGCTTCTATCTAAGGGTATTCTTATTCTCCTTCTTTCCTGTCAGATTGTTTCAGGCAACTGTAATATATTTTGGCTTTATGTGAGAATTGCCACAAACCTCGGATCTAAAAAGCTACACAAGTTCCCTCTATTGCTTTATACAGCTGTGGGAAACAACTTTGACAGAGTACAGGAATGTTCTCTGAGTTCTAGAAACAGTGGATTCTGTTCTTTAGGATAAGGTATTTCATCAGAATCTTGCAGCTACCTGAAACTTAAGAAATACCTGTGACACCACCACCCAAGACCCATGGAGTATCTGCAAGAGCAGTATAAGCATTCATGCTGCTTGGGTTCGTCTGATTTTCAGAAAGTTACCTGCACCATAATGATTGGACCTCCATTTTGATAGAGATAAGGCCTCATCTTTGGCAAAAGGACACCCATCCATCTCTCTACCGCTTCCAGGTAATCTGTGATACACAAAGTATAAGTATTTCACAACTTTTCAGCCTTTTCCTATTTTTGTTTAAATTACATATGGATCACCTTTATGTAGTGTTCTAATTATGTAAATTACAAACAGCATTTAATGAACAGATTGCTCTTATACTTGAACAAATGTACTCTTCTACTTGTTCATAAATGCTTCCAGAACAGTTTACTAAAAAATAAAACATTTAAATACTGATGAACTTGGAAAATTATCAGGACTTCATTATGCCTCACAGGTTGTCCTAATACATATCATCAGGAAGACAAATTCAACTGTTGACATATGTACTATTTTTTAAAAGAGATAATTTAACCACAATCAGCAGAACTTAAGTTGGATATGATATCTATATATTCATCCCCTACATCCAATAAACACATTAATTTCCTGTCTCATCTTATTCTTCCATGTCTGGTCCATTACCTGGAGCACATGAGAATGCTGAAACTCATTCTGGACTGCACACTGACCAGCCAAGAAGGATCCCCATTATGAGTAGCTGTGGCAAACCCAAAAACCTCAAAGCTGAAGCTACCTGTCTTTTTCTCAACGGTGACAATGATTCCCCTCTTGGCACCAACTTGACAATACCTCGGAAACCTTCTCCCATACTCTGTTTGCTCTGCACACTTTTCAAATGCACACTTCTAACTAAAAGTACTGAACATTTTACACACAAGAAAATTTGAGCTGAAATATGAATTGTCTAGTAATGGCCTCAAACAGAAAGTTGCCTTGCTGCTACAGTGTATTTTTAATGGCCTTCTTTGATGCCTCTACCTGAATCAGAAGACCTGAGAACAATAGATTTCTTTTCCAACAGCCATGCAGGAAGACCTCCCTGGGAAAAGAAAGAGAAACATTCAGTAACATTTTTAGGAAACCTAAGAAGAATTTAGCCTCTTATCAAGACATATACTGAGACAGGGCAACTGATTTTCTACAAGAAAGTAGTAATTCCTAAAATACAAAGTAAGTCTGTATTGTAAGAAGTCACTTAGGATGCATGGATTTTAATACACTAAACCAAGACTCTCGTCCAAGGACACACCAAGTAAGTCTGTCTACTTTAAGAAATACTTGCACTAGATTTACCCTAGAAGTGAGCTGTTACAAAAGGTTGTATACCATGTCCCATTCTGCACAGATGTAAGGTCCAGCTCTCAGGATAACAAGTAATCCAGTGTCATTGGCAAGCTGCAGGAAATATTCTAGATCTTTGCCGCCAAAAAAGTCATAGGTTCCCATCTGGGGTTCGTGGTAGTTCCATGGGACATACCTATTAAGAGAGAAGATCACCTTCCATTAGGAAACTGAGACTAAACCAGAATTCTGAGAAACAACTATTTGCACTACCTACCCCAGAGATCAGTAATGCTGCTGATCCTTCAGATCAGTAAAAGACAGGAGTAACTGTACAGCCTTTCTTCTGTCAGTTATTTCATATGTCAGAAGGCATTTAAATTAATACTGAAATTCGAGTTATGTCTGCCGGAGTCCCTATCAGAGCAAAAACAGGTTCTAGCAGTGCCATTTTGAAACCATGATGTCTGTTCCAAAATTAAACAGTTTTGAAGCTGGCAAGGCAGCTGGCAGCTGCATAGTGGTGGGAGGCTGATAAAGAGATGAATGTGGTAAACCACTCGTGAAGCAGGAGGCCAGGAATGAGCTTGCCCAAAACAGCACATGACCCTTCATGAATGGATCACCCAGCTTGCACAAGGAACACCAACCAGGGTGACAGGTTCTATGCTGCTGCCATTACAAAGAACTTGAAAAACACCTAAGCCTCAAATGATACTGCATCTAAGTCCTGAAAGTTTTCATTGACCAGGAACAATGCAAGTTCTGGAAAACCACCACTGGAAGAACAATTAAGTTGAGAGACGTTAAGGTGCCCAAGAGCTTGGACAAAGTAAAGCTTAATTTCAACTGAGTAATAAAGGCACCAAACAAGCAGATCACCATTTGAAAGAATATCTCTCTCCTACCTCCAGGACTTAGGAGACCACAACCTCAGCACAAAACATCTCACAGAAATAAAAAAAAAAATACACTTGGTTGCAAGACAACAAAGAAACAGTAGATTTGGTAATCTACCAAATACCATGAGTAGTGTTGTAGCCAATGATCCCTGCTTGACAAATGTAAATGTTTTGTTTGTCATGGTACTAAGCAGCAGTCTAGCACAGACAGACTAGAATTAGGGAGAGTACAACCTGAGCAAGGATTCAAGGGAATGCAAAAACTCACTCTTCTAATATTTCTAAAGTTCACAAAACTCTGTCTAGTCAAGCAAAAATCCTCTCAGGCAACACTTTTCTTACTGCCTGGGTTTGTTAGTATGTTCCACATTTAATTTTGTAAAAACTACCCAAGAGGGAAAGAATGTCCCTAAAACAATGCTTTCAATAAGGAAGAAAAACAGGAAACCTCTCATGAGTACACTAATAAAATGGCCACACACAGACAGACATCCACATGAACATCAAATACAAAAATTATAATCTTTCAACCTTTGTGAATATTACAGCATTTCAAATGCCAAAATTTAAGTCTCTCTTTGAAGAGATAAAGCTTAAAACTTGTGTGCCAGGATGGAGTCAAAACAATGTACTCATTTAAGAGTTTTATGAATTTGCTCAGAAACAAGTCTTATGGTTTAAACACACTCAATACTGTCTGAGGTGAGGATGAAAAGGTTTCTCCAGCTCCCTCATGCTCAAGATGGAAGAAGATAAAAAAATTCTTCCAGAAACAGTTTTCATTTATATCACATGCTTGACCACAACACTGGAAAAAAAGAAGATTCTAGTGGAGAAAAAGGGAAGAAGAATAAGAAAAAAACTTACTTGAAACTGCTGTTTTATATAATGAATCATGATAAAAATTTATTTTAAACACTGGTCTAAAAATTGTTACTAAGACACTTTAATCCCCCAATATACTTTCTACAGCTAGTGATGGTCTCAAATGAAATAATTTTACTTTGAAATTGTTACCTTTAATGAGTATAATTGTTACATACCATTGTCAAAATTTGCAGTCAGTTGTTAATCCTGTACTGCTTTAGCTACAGAAAAATGAATTTATAAAGCAAACTCTCATCCTTTTTCAAACTCGAATATGGTGTTTTTTCTGTATTTGGCTTTACCTTCCATTTACACACAATTTCTAAGCTTCATGCTATAACCTTCCTTTCTTTGGAAGTCACAACTTTCCTCTCCTATTACAGAGATTACCAACAGGCAAAAAATCACACTTCAACTTCCTTAATGTACAAAATAATTCTCTCTGTAATAGCAGGGTGGGATATTTTCAATAGTGTATAATTAAATAAACTGTACTACTTTCATAAATGAGCATGCTAGTTAAATTACTCATATGAATTTTTAGAAACTAATTTGTGTTTAAATTTTACATATTCCATGTTCTAAACAGCAGCTCCTTCATAGAAGGAATTTGTACAGGTTTACACCTTTCTGTTCATTAGTATAATAGAGTAAATACAAAGTAAATAGAGTAAAACAAAGAAAACGCTCAACATTCTTTAATTTTCTATGAGCCTGTAAAGGTACTGCGTATTCTTCCAGGAAGCATCTCCACTGATCAGTAAATCCTGTCTATATCTTCAACCCCATCTAGTGGCTAATTGTTTATCTGCTCCATTCAAAAGAAACCCCAAATTTTCCGTGCTTTCCAGATTCCTTTGTCAGGCAGCACCCATTTCCAGTTGGCAGACACAGTTCAGAAACTGAAAACAAGGACAGTTACCTGTGTGACCAGATACCTCTGCTGAGATGGGCAGTGAGCTCCTCAGCAGCCTCCTCCACCACCTTCTGGGATGTCACACCAACCACAACATTAAATTTCAGCCTGCTCTTTAAAAGGGGTAGGCCTTGATCTCTCAGGCTTTAATATAAGACCAAGCTTACTGTCCTCTGTTTTCTCATGTTCTCTTATTGCTTAAGATGCTACCAAGTGCAGACAGTTATATTCATGCACTGACTTCACCTATTCCAGAGTCCAGGAGGAGCTGCTGCCTCAGTCATGAGCTGAATATGCATCACGGCATAGAGAGCCTTTTGGAAAAAAGGCTGCAGAGAACAAAAAGGAGAACAAGTGTGGTTGGCTTTTTCCACAAGGTATTTACAAGCACAATCCCATAATATAAGCATCCTGTGTCCCTTGAAGTGGTAAACCTCACTGGGAATGCCTTGGTAAGAACAAGGAAGGATCCCATATTTCAAATTATAGCAAGACCATTCCATCTTATGGAAAAATATCCCAAGCAGCAAAATCACAGTCTTCAGAGGGAGTCCAACTACCACATTCTGCCAGAAAGTCTGGCAGTGCTGCTGCCCATTCATTCCGGAATGACTTCATACAATTTGTATCTCTGTCTCTTGCTAGTAGTATTACTGATCCAGGAAAGAGTATGCAGAAGAGAAAACAAAAACCCGGTTTTTAGCATCAGGAGAGAGAGTGATTAGCGCCAAATGGAAAGATGCATGGATTTGATTCTTGTAGAAAATGAAAGGCACAGGAGCACTTTCTGCTTTTAAAGTACACTTTTAGATTTATCTTTCACCATAGTAGAAAACTTCCAGAGGCAATAACGGGAGACAAAGTCAAGGAATCTCAGTCTGCTCTTAGGAAAACAAAAGGAGACTAATGAAGCTGTTATGATGTGATCCAGCAATAACACCTAAAACCACAGGTGACATAACCACTTGCCAGCTGCACAGCACCTTTTGTGCCAAAACAGACACAGCTCAGCTCTCCCAAGGCCAGCAGATCATTTGGCACCAGCAAAACAAATCTTCACTCCTTCCTGCACAGCAGAAAGATACTAATGCAAAACAGTAAAGCAGAGTAAGAGATCTCAACAAGGCAAAAAAGCAGAAAAGAAAGAAGGAAAAAACCCACCTTCTTAGCGGGAGATCACAAATGAAGAGGGAAAAGCAACAAGAAAAAACCCAAACTGGCCCTGCAGCAATTTTACCATTGAACAATAGTGACAAGGGGAATGGAAAAAAAATATTCCTATCTCAACATGCCAGATGCAGTAGAGAAATCAAAAGGCAATTTAAAAAAAAAAAAAAAGGACTGTTTGAAAAAACTGGAAATTAACAAAGGGTACTGAAATCACATGGGTGTTGGGAGGAGGAGGAAAATTAATCAGAGACATAAGGGAAGTGTGAGATACTATGGATCACAGGAGTCACAGAGCCACTGTCTGGACTCAGGCTGACCTTCAAGCCAGATACCAAAAGGTTTAATTTTCAAGTCCACTTTAAATTACTTTTATTTCAGCAAAAAGCAGTTACTTGAGAAAATCCAGCAATCCAGACCAGAGCAAGTGCGTTACCTAATTCCATTGCTCTTATTAATGTGAGCAAAGACAGAACTTGATTCTTTAATAGAAAACAACAAAAAACAGCCACAAAAAACACTCACCAGAGAGTGACTGCATCATCCCCACACAGGAAAGAGTCTTAAAGCATGCAAAAAAATAGAGAACTCTAAATTTGGAAAAATTCAACTTTTTTTTCTTTCCCTGCTGTCTGTTCTTCACATACCAACTCTGTCTCATCCCCAAGTTTACAAAGCAACCATGCAACTTGCAGGTCTAACAACAATACAGATTTCAAGCATGAGAAAGGAGAGGTGGTACAACACTCCCACTGAACCTAAAGGCTCTGCACTGTCAGAACCCGCACTTTCTATAGCACAAAAGCAGGTGGTTTCAAAGAGAAGCTCTAAGCCTTGCAATGAGTTAAGAAAACAAACCTATTTCAGAATTACAACCAGTGCCTGAAAAGACTGTGCCTTACACATCTCTGCCACTCCCTTGTCAAGAAAGCTATGGCAAAAATAAGAGTAAGTTGATTTTTTTTTTATCTGTGCCTCATCTGTTGAATTAAGTACACAACCAGGTAGAAAAGATAAGAAAAAGGGACTAAGGGTTTTGTACACACACACACAAAAAACTGAAAGCTGTTCAAGCATTTTTTTTTAAAGAAGTAGGCCTAGTTCCTCATCCATTTATCTAAATTGCTCCTGGTGAAATAGCTTGAAAGAGCTTTTAAATGTTACTGCAGTATTCACCAACATTTTCAAGCCTTCGGGGTGATACCAACCCAGGCTGTATTAACAGGTTATCGTCTCCTCTCATCTAGTCTGCCTTTTGACCAGAGAGTACCATGTCCCTGGCAGAGGCAGAGCATGTACAATTGTTCCACAGCTGCCAAAGTTCACAGTTCAACAATTTATTTCAGGTCACATTTGCACTCTGGGTTGTGAAGCAAGAAGTGTTGCCTATCATCAGGGAAACTAACTGCTGCTTACAACCTGCCCAGCTACCCCCATTTATGTGGTTAAAGGTCATCCTGTACCACCTTTCACTTCTCCACAGCTTCCTCACCTATTACTGGAAAAATAATAAACAAGTAACAATGGCACCATTCCTCTTAATGACTTCTCATACAGCTCCCAGAACAACAAATCACTTGGAAAGTCAACAGCTACTCACGTTTGAATGGCATCAAGCCCTGCCATCTTCATCTTCAACAGGCGGTCTTTCCAGTAATACGAGGGCACCCGCGAGTAGTGAATGCTACCGGAGATGTAACGGAAAGGCTTCCCATCCTTAACAAAGCAGTTGGAATCATAATCAATCCCAAAACTCCTCCCAGGTACATTCTGTACACAAAAACAAACAAAAAAAAAAAAGACACGGTGTAATTTTTTTCTGTCTTAAAAAACACAGAGAACAGGCTATACAACATTTGTGGGCTGTCTACAATACAAGATACAACGGTCCTAAAATAAGAGATGATGAATGACTTTCCTGTAGCTATCTATAGCCCTAGCCCACCTGAGTCTTAGCACAACAAATCAGCAAAATGGAGCCAATGTAATGTGTCACAGGATAAAAGAACATGGAGACTAGCAGATATAGTTCAAAGAAAACACATTCCCCCCTGAAAACTGGAGGACCAAACTGCTAAGTCAATATGCCTACCCCTAGATCATTAAACAGAGAACTGAGGTAACACTTTACAATCATTTCAAGACTACAAACTCCAAGGAGGAAGAAAACAGCATGTTCCATCTGCAACAAAGGCATTATTTTATAGAAAACTTAAAAAACGTTGTGGAAAATGTCCTGAATACACATAACAATTCAAAGCATTCTGCCAACAGTGAACAAGTGAAATTGTGTGGCAGACGTGTAATAACAGATAAGAGAGGATACAGCAAGGAGCTGGCAGGGAAAAGGAAAAGCAAGGGGCTGCCAAGTGCTGCACAGCAGAGGCTCTTAATGCTCTGTTTCCACAAACAATAAGCCATTCTTAAGATTACTTAACTTTATTAATATAAATAAATCTTGAGTCAACAAAGGTATGGGTATGTCCTCTCCAAAATCAGGACCACACAGAATTTGGAAATAAAAACCAACTGCTCTGGACCTGTAACTCAAAAGTTGGAATTCTCCATAGGAAATTATGATGCTGTAGTAACTCCAGGCTGTTAGACCTCAAGGAAACTATTGCTGCAGAGGACGCACGGGTATGTACAGCTGCTTACTTCCTGTTCAATTTAAATGCATGTATCTTTTTCCTGATCTTTCATTTATAACCTGCATCTTGATGGCTGGGCATGCTGCACTAGCATGGAATTGTTCTGTGTGCACTCATTAAGGAAACTATTCACCCTTAGAGAAACCAAGCAGATGTTTCACATTCTTCAAACGTTTTTACTCTAGGGCACTGTCACAAGTCTGCACTAATGCAGAGCTGAGGGCTTCAAAATGATCATGACTAAGTGGAAGTCAGAAATCAAACACAACAACACAGAAAAGAAGAAACCAAAAAAAATCATCACTATGGATAGAAGCACCTTACACATTAAAAGCCCTATTATCCCTGGAAATAAGGAGAGGCAAAATAAATTGCTGTGGTGTCCCTCTGCAAGACGATTTTAGCCCCCTCATTTGAACTAACCACATCAAGAGGCCTATGGAAAAGATACTTGTTCCATTCATGGCAGGGAACTGTTGAGATGACGAATGTTGAAAAAACTGTTTACACATCCTCAGGGACAGACACTTCTGGCAGAGAGCCATGACTATCTTAAAACAGTTAAAAGGAGGTATTAATTATGAACCGTTACCATTTAGAAGTCAGGTTTTTAAAGCTGTGACCATAGCTGTAAATCACCTTCCCAAATCACAAACTTCCTGACACAGTGTTACAACGTGGGTGAGGAGAGGGAGGAAGCTACCTCACTTCGAATTCACCTCACTCATCATTCATTGTAAACAGACTTCCTTCATGATCAATTCCTCAGCATTACTTCATTGTCAGTGGATGATTCAAGGCTTGCAACAAAAACAAGAGAGTTGTCCTCATGAATTTATGTGTGGCTCTGCCAATACAGTGTAGTCACTGTTCTGAATATGCAGGGAATTTGTTCCCAGTTTGTCACCCTAGAAGATAGGGCAGTGGGTCTGTTCATCTGGTAAGCAACACAAACTAGCAGCACTGTTTGGAGTGTCAGTTCTTTCATACTAAACCATATCAGTGCCCAGCTGAAAATTCAGACCCTTACAGGCAATGGTATCATGTTGCACCTTACATTCTCAGAGCATACTCACATGGAAAAAAAGAAGAACTAAATAATTTGTCCTTGCTTAAATCAAGTAAGTTTATTTTTGCAACCTTAATGCTATTTCAACATTTTATAATGTGCATGTCTCTCAACATAATATTTTTTTCCCATCTTCAACACACAGAACTGTTTAGCAGTGGCAAAAATCTCTCATTCTCCAAATCTACAAAACAGAGTTTTTCTCTTATTTAGAAAGCAAACAAATATGAGTACAAATCTTCCATCACTGAAGATTGTTAGCCTCTCTTAGACCAATCACAGAACACCTCTTTCTCAGCCTCAAATCTTAAGTATCAAAATTGAGAACCACAAATCACTCATTTTCTTCCGTTCCTTCCAAAAAATTCTCTTAGTAACCTTTCTCTGCCCTCTCAGTAGTCCTTTTCTCTGCATCATATCCTCACCCCTGCTGTCTGCACCTTCCTCTCCTAGTAGGCTTTAGGCAAATGCAGTAGTGGCCTTGCCTGTCCCACTTTCCAGCATGCCTCATTTAGCAGTGGAGGTGTAAAGAGTTCCCAAAACTAGTCAGGTTTATTGTTGGTAGCTTTTCGTTGGTAAATAAAATGAGTGTGTTAAAACTATTCAGCATGAACTGCTACAATGCAAACTGGAACAAAAAAAAGGTCATTAGAGGCCTCATGTTTGATTATAAGAATAAAGTTTTATTAAATCTCAACATTTAAAGCATTTGTTATACCACAATTTACACATTTTCCAATCCATTCTATAGTAATTATATAATAAGTATAATTTTCACAAAGTAATGATACCATTATATTCTGCTATTAATTCCGACATTAATTAACTCCTCCTCAGCTCCCAGTGAACTGGCCTTTTATAGGATGAAGTATATATTAATTTAGTTAAGTTCTCCAGATTAAATATATTACACACACACACATAAAATTTACCAAAAAAAATTAAAAAATACAAATTAAGCAGCACAGCAATTTTTCTTCACCTGAAATACTGAACACAGGTCTGCATTGTGCATGTTCAAATCAAACTGAAAAAAGTATAAAAAGAACCTTGAAGGACAGAGATTGCTGATTAAGATTACAGAAACAGTTCATTCCTTTTATACAACAGAAAGTTGATCTAGGATACTTTCCATTCATAATTTAAAAGCAAAATAAGAAAAGGCTATGAAGACTTTTGGCACAGAAAGAAAACATTTTAAGTAATAAGTAATCACCAAGCAAACAACCTTTCAGAGGGAGAGATACAGGCAAGAAATAAATTACATCAGGAGAACTCAATAAATTTATGAAATGACAATATGACCACTCCTAAAAGGATAAATACCTGCTTCTAAAAGGACACACAATTATCTTCCAAGAGAGGCACTTACAAAGTAATGAAGAAATAAATAAAAAGGGCAGGGGAAAAAAAGTAAACTATATTAACAACTGACACGATCTAAAATCAGTCCCACAAATGCCTCATGTTGAGGAAACTGGCTTAACAATCAGCCTTCTTAACATGGTAAGAACATTCAGTGCAACAAGTGTAAAAATCCTCCTGGACTACTGGCCAGGCAAGAATACGCTGCATCACTAAACCCAGCACACAGCTCTTAACTGAAGGCATGTTGACAAGTAACCAGAGGGTTACAGGCTATCAAAATTCTTTCCTCATAAGACCATCTGACACTATGTCACTGACTGCAAAAAGCCTCAGATGGATCCCACATGGACAGTGGGCAGTGTTGAATACATTCAGGACACTTAAGCAGATATTATCACACAATCATAAAAAAAAAGTGCACAAAATTATAAGTGGTGGGAAACAGAAAACAACTAATCTGGCAAGCAGAGAGCATGGCTGGTAAGGTCCTCAGTTTCCAGACTGAAAGAGGACTGACTCCTCCAACAATATCACTAACCTTTGTGACACATTTACAGTATTTCTCATTATTCCTGAGTAAAAATGTAAGATGTTTGTACAGAGAAGCAGGATACAAAACCAGCATAGGAATTAGAAACTCTGGCTGAGAGATGTCTGGAGTGGATGAAGTCAAACCTCAAAACTTAACTTAGAAAAACCGTCAACTTTACAATGACTACAGTATTTTTCAAACACACCCCCACCTATCTCCTTCAGTATGAGAACAGAAGGTTAAGAAAGAAACCAAGTATTTATGGTTGGTTCAGAATCACACAGGAAGGCAGGAAAAGACTGAACACCACAGCTCTGGTCTTCCATCCTCAGTCTCCTGGATAAGAACCATGCTCTTTTGCCCCAGGCTGTGGGTCTGCCTGAGAGGAACACAGGCACTGGTGGCCAGAAAGGCGGAGCAAGGGAAACCCTGTGGATACAGCTGCAGACTACAGAGGTAAGATTCCCAGGCTCCAATTGTCTGTGATGTTTCATGTAGCAACAATGAGGTGAGAGAGAAGGAGAGAGAAGATGTACAAGAAGTAGTGTTTCATCAGCCTGGACAAAAGTCACACATTATTTTACATCCTGGCTTTCTTACATGAACACAAAGACATAGAAATAAGAATGTTTGTATCAATTATTCTCCGATACCTCAAATTTCCCATAATTATGTTAATTTATAATAAGCCCTTCTATGAAAGATGTGAAGAAATCCTCCATCCCTCATTGTCCTGTAGCAGTTACTCTGCTATGTGCTCATCAGACAACCAGGGCACTGACATGCAAATGCTCTTAGGGAAAGTCACCTGCTGTAGAGTTCAGTCTCATTAAAAGAGGACATAATTTACTTAAATATTAAAGTCTTTAACAAATTTCAAGCACTGACTAATTTGCTTTGTTTTCAAATAGCACCTACTTACTCTTGCAAAAGAAAAACGATGAAAGAGAAATTAGGCAGAAAAAAAAAATACAGAATGAAGACAAAAGACACTGAGTACTTCCGCTTTGGAATCAGTGCTTTATACAAGGAGGTATTATATACTCAGACAGCAAGAGAAGTTAATTTTTGAATTTTCTTCATTCACTTTTCTAAGAGCTATTTTCAGTAAGCAATTACTGGATGCCCAGCTATTCTGGGGAAAATGCCTGAGAAAGACAGCTACTTTCAGCTTTTGGTGTCAGTCTCACCAACTCTTTAACTGGACAAAACTGAATTTCAGAACTGACGCCTGGCTACTTATAGTACTAGTAAGAAGCACAGACTGGAAGCCCTGGTGCATGCTGCAGACAGCTAGCAGAATAAAGATATACAGCCTCAATTTAAAAAAAAACCCTAAAACATTCCTTTCCCATAACAACTCTAGCATAAGCCTCCTAGAGTTTACATGCTCAGTGCACACTCCTGCAGGCCCTTCTGCAAAACATGCATAAGTGACTTCACTGCACAAGCTTAGAACTTCACCTGCCTGAGATTTGATACAGCAGCTGCCTGATGGATACCAAACAGTAGAACATGAAGTAGCTGCAGGACACAGGTATTACTAAACATGCACAGGACACACATTATAGCCATGACATCAGTGTTATCTTTAAATGCAGAACCTCAACGATAATAAACTCAAAGATCTAATTTCTTCAGTAATTTAACATGTCCTAATTTTGTTCATAGGCCCAAGATACAGTCAGTGTTTTCTCCTCCAACTTAAGAAGCCCAACACATCTTCTCTGGCTTCCCTGAAAAAAGATTTGCTTTCATAGTAGAAGAGCCAACACTGGCCAAAAAAAAAAAAAAAAAAATTAGAAGTCTGTCAAACGGAAAACTCCTCAAGGAGAACGTAGAATAATCTCTGTTATTTCAGCTCTGCTGCCCAGCCTCATAGGTATTCCATAGTACATCGTCCCTGGGCTGACGTAGACAAAGGTATTCTGCCCAACTTGGTACAAACCAACAAAGAATGGATTCAGAAGATAAGCTCCAGCATTTAGAGGGAAAATCTGCCCTCCATGAGTATGGCCAGAGAGAATTAAATTTATCTCTGGTCTCTCCTGAAGGGCCCACTTTGCAGCAATTGGCTGATGAGCTAAGAGCACTATTGCATGCTCACTGCTACAACCTCTGAGAGCTTTTTTCAAATCCATGCCATGTCCTGAATAGCGCAACACATCTGCTTCAATATCATCCACGCCAGCCAGGCAGAACCAGTCAGAAGTGCTCTTTGGTGAAACGATCTTCACATTCTCGTTATGCAATGGTTGAATGTTAAACGATTTTAACAGCTCGAACCAGTTGCTAACATCTGAAGTGTAGTACTCATGGTTTCCTGTGACAAAGTAAGTCCCCAAAGGGGAATCAAGTTCTCCAAGAGGCTCAACAGCAGGTCGTATGATCTTTGCCTCAGCATCAGACAGGTCCCCAACAATCACGGTGATATCTGGTTTTAAAGCCTTAACCATTCTCACTATCATGGCAAGCTTGGTCTTCCCAACTGTAGGCCCCAGATGGATATCTGAAAGCAACACCACTTTCAGGTTATTCATTGTTGAGGGCAGCTTGTGAACAGGAATCTCCACTGAATTCACAGTAGGAGGCCGGGAAGCATTTAACAGCCCAACAACAGTCAGCACAACAGTCAGCAAGACTGCCAGAACTGGTTTCAGTGCTGTTCTGTTCTTGTTGCCATTGCCTGCCTTAGTGCCTCTCCCAGCCAAGAACTTGTAAGCCTGCTCTACAGAGCCTAGAGTGAAGAGGAAAAAGATGAGAATAATATAAGCCCCCAAGCAAGTGTAGGCAGCTAAAGAAAAGAAATAGGGCTCTTCTGCAACAAGAAATAGCAATGTAAAGAAGCTTGAATGAGCCAAAGCCAGAAACATGAACACAGCTATTTTCCACAGCATGAAACAGGAACTGGCAGCTGAAGACCTGGTGAACGTGGTGACTGTACTTCTCCAAACATGAAGAGACCCCATGAACATGAGTGTATTAGCAAACAGTGCCATTTGCAGCCTCAGAAGCCAGCGCCGCATCCTGAAATCAAGTTTTTCCGCTAGGTAACTCCGTGATAGCATCATGGAAAAGAAAACCACTCCCGCAGCCACTGCAGCCTTTGCTTCAACGGGTAGTTGCTTGAAGGAGATCATCTTTGCTTCCTGACTGTTCCCTTCTGTTCTGCAGAAGTCTCCAGTAGTCAATAATGTGGTTATGAACGGATGCCTTGGGTCAACAAAGCCTGCAACCAGGAACCAGTATGAGCCGCTTTAAAATATTACACACATTCCCTTTTTCCCAGACTGCAATAAAGGACTGATACTCCACATACACAAGATGCTGGGTCATGCAGAATCACTGTCATAAAGACACAAAGGAAATGTCCTGAAGTGGAGTAAATTAGACAACAGAAAAGACTGGATGCTGGAAGTCCCCTTCCAAGCTCCCTGTCTGCCTCCTTTTCTCCCCCACACCCCCTTTCCTTTTAAATGCTTTTTTCTCATCAAAATTTCCTAGTAGTAGACAGCAATACTTCACAACAGGGATGCAATGAGTCCTGGCACAACCATTATAACATTTGTAAATCCCATACATGTTCTGGGACTAAGTTGCTTCTGATATTAACTTAATACATGATTTCTGTTCTTCTTGCCAAGCATCTGGCTCCATCTGAAAAGCAGGCATCACCCTACACCATTCTTACCAAATGCAAGAGGTACTACTAACGCATGCTACAGCAGCAGTGAAATCCTCACTGGAACAGATGCAACTGTGATCCCAGAAACTGCAGATGATCAGCAGATATCCTTGCCTGCTGTTGTGAATTAGATTTCTCCAAAGCCCTGAAAATCACCAGGATCAGCGAAACTCATGCTGTGTTTTGCTACTCACTTCCAGCTCACTTCCACTACATGCAGAGTTTTTCAAGACTCAACACCCATTTTAGCATATCCTGGTCTAACAGGATACAATCAAGTTGGAAAGGGATTGAAGCACCACACCCTGGTCCTTTAGAAGGGAGCACAGAATCTAACGCATGTCTGCGCACAGACTGAAAACTAACAAGTTATGTTTGAATGGCAGCAGAATTCCCTGGTTCGCTCTGTATTTTGCTCAGTCACGGTGTTTCTATTAATGCTCAGGTTGCACATTTCTATTTAGAAGAAACCTATTGTTTTATTTTAATCATAGATGAAAAAAAGTTTCCATAGTCTTTCATAACATAACATAGAGACCATGTCTGACATAATAGTCCCATAATAGCATATTTATTTTCAAAACACTTCCTGTCTCTCAATCCACACTTAGATAGAGAAAGCAAGCAACCATTACAGCCAAAAATAGCTCAGAATTAGGGCACAAAAGCAGCATTGTAGTGAGCCTGAGCCCAGAAACCTGCGAACCCCAGTTTGCCAGGTTGCTTATCTGCTGCATATGCCTTCTCAAGCTAATTTAAAAGAACATTAGCATATCTGTGATGACAGGACCCTAATCTACTTTGAGGACTAGACCAAGTTTTAAAAAGACCCCTTCCCTCACTGATAAGGGAAATCATGCCTGCAGCCTCAGCTCCTCAAGCCCTCTCAGTTCTTACTAAGCTACTCTTAAGAAATAGTGCTATTTTACACGTCTCTACAGAAAACACACAGAGCCAGGAAGATAAGAGCGTAAGGCAAGATAAGAAACGCCCTACTAATTCAAGTCCACAGGTCCTCTAGGCACCATGCAATAATCTGCACAGCAGTAAGAAATGCTGTTTAAACAAATGACAGGACCCTGGCCACAGTCTGTGGTCTGCTCCCTCATACCCCTTCAGCTGACAAAGCTGCTACACTAGGGATGTTAGAAGGCAAATCCTTGCACAGTCATTTCTAGATGTTAATTATGAACCGGATGTATTTAAATTTGACAAATCCTTTTTTTTTTTTATCTGTTAAGTACTGTTTGGTTCTACAACCTCCCATGGCAGCAAATTCTCAAAACTATGTATTTTCACAATATTTTATCTGTTTGAAACTAACCTATTAAATCCCCCCAAAGTGCTAATACTACCAAGTTTGAAGACTATTTGCTCTCCATTCCTCTTGCCTCCCACCTTCAACATTTTGGAAGGCTCAACCACAACCTCACCCCTCAGAGACCACACTAATTGTGTGTCCCAATCTTCCCTTCCAGAAGGTCTCACGTGATGTTGTTCTGCTTTTCATACATCTTTAACCACCTGTGCCTCATCCAACTACAACATCTACCAAGGTAATAGTGACACTGCCTCAAACTTCAGGCATTAAACCACGAGAACTGTAGAGCTTGAGGATTCGTCCTTAGGCTGTGGTATTGTGTCCCCCGCAGCAAGGCGGCTACAAAAGAAGCTAGGGAAAACAGGAAAAACCCCTTTCCCTCCTCTCACACGCCACAGGATGAGCAGGTTTTCCCTGGGGATCTACCAGCTGTGTCGGTACCAGTTCCCCCACGGCCCCGGGTTGCCCAGCGAGGCGTCCACGATTCCTGGGCGCGCAGGGAGCCCCGGCGCCGGCAGCCCCGCTCCGGCCGGGCGGCCACAGCGGCCATCACCCCACAGCGGCCATCATCACCGGCAGCCCTTCCTCAGCTCCAACGGGCCGGCCTGCCCGGGAGAAGGGCACGGAACCCTCCCTGCCCCGGCTCCGGGATCTCGGAGCAGCCACAAGCTCGGCACTCGCGCCCTGAGGGCCACCCATGATCATGGTTTAAAAAAGGACCGAGGCGAAGCGCCTTCCTCCAGCGGCAGGAGGAGGCCCCTGCCGGCCTTCCCTCGGCCACGCCGGCCCCCCGCGCCCCTCAGAGCCACCCCCCGCTGCCCCCGGGTGTCCCTGGCGGAGGCGAGGCGGGCACTCACCGCCGCCCGCAGGAGCGCGGCCAGGGCAGCCAGCGGGAGCAAGAGCCGCAGCATGGCGGGCGGCAACCAGGAAACGGCGGCGTCAGGTGACGGCTCCGCCGGGAAACGGCCGGCGAAGGACTGGCATCCTCCTCCTCCCTCTCCCTCCCCACCGGCACCACGGCAGCGCCGCTCCACCCCTCCGAGCCCGGCCTACTCTTCTCTCACCTTCCCCGTGGGCCGCGCATCAGTCGTGCCTTAGGCTCTGTGGCTGGGTGCGCTGCTTCTCCAGTTAGGGCCCTGCCGTGCAGTGTCGGGAGTTCACAGGGGACTTTTGGGTACAACCTCCGATACTGAATACATCCCGGGATTTCTCCCACACAGAAGTTTCTAAGACAGAAAGGTCTTGCTGACCTTTTACCTCCCCTGGGCAGCCCATGCTCCTGACAGGAAGCACTGGGCCTGGGCGCTCTCCCTCCCATATTAAAGTGCTGTTTTCCTCTTTCGAGAGCCCTACACTGAAGTCAAGAGACAACCTCCAATCCTGAACACATTTCCAAAGATTGCTCCCACACAAAAGATGCCAGGACAGAAAGCTGATTCTGGCCTTTACCTCTATGGTCAGACCATCTTCTGCAGCACCACACACACTCCAGCCAGCCTAAGGCCCAGGACTTGCCGCAGCTCTCCAGAGGAATGACAGAACAGCCACCTCTGCCGCCTTCGCTGGGCAGAAAGGCAGAAAGAGGCATTTTCCCTGGGGGACCTCATTAGCTAGTTCCCAGAGCGCCCTGAGTTTTGCTCGCTTTATATCCGGAGTTGAAGTTTTGCTGGCATTTTTCCTTCTGTCAGCAGAGATTTTAAACTTGATTGCTTCATGCTTGCTTTGGCAAAGAAAGTCACAAACCATCACTCAAGTCAAAAATCATCACTTTGCCCACAAGTCCCTCTCTGTTAACATGCAACAAATAGGAGGGCACCTTTCCCAGTCAGTTCTCGTAGTAGCTGTACCAAGCGGTATAGGTATTTCAGGAATCTTATGGACCTTTTTTATCAGCTACATTGATTTATAGGTACTTCTTAGTTGCTTAAAGACTAATTTGTTGGTGTTGTCATCCTGGCTGGGTGGCCTATAGTAGACTCCCACAATCATACCCACTTTATTTGTTTGTCTTTTAATCCTTACCTGGAGGCTCACTTATGCCAAGTGAGGAGCTTAGAAGCCTTGGCTCACTCTGGGGCTGAGCCAAGGCTTCTAAGCTCCTCTTGCTTGTTCCTCATGCTGTGTGTAGAAGCACTTCAAATGCAGTTCTTTGTACCCAGTGCCTCGTGTAGCCAACTAAGGATTTCACTGGTGCGCAGTTTCTCAGTCTTTGGTGTGTCATTCCTTTGCTCGTCCCTGGCGAGCCTCATTTTATCCCTTTGCCCTGCACACTTCTGCAGGGATAACTCAGGAGTTAAAAGTCACAGTATGAACCAGCCTACAGCATGAGTAACAAAGCCTGTGGTTCTCCTAAAATGGGAGTTGGACCTGAGATCTGTAAAGTTTTTATCTCCCTTGAGAAAAGATGCAGCCAAAACAATGTTTACTCTAAAATGGGTACTCCAAACTAGGCAAGCAGGCACAGGCAGCTCCCAATTTAATTAAGAATACACAGCACAGGAATATGAAGAGCTGACAGGAATGAGAACATTTAACACGAGCCTTTGAGGTCTGGTTTGTCTGTCCCTGTTTGCCAGATGCTCTGTAAAAGGAGCTGCTGGTGACATGGCTCTGCGCAGGAATTGCTAAAACATCCCTTTCTAGCAAACAGGAATTGGGTCCACAGAAATACGTATATATATATTTTGTGGTAGAAACTGGATAACTGTGTATCTTCAGTACCTAGACTTTAAACCTGTCCTATTTTTGTGGAGGAAAAGTGTTGCTACACTTAGGGTAATGTAAATAGTATTTTTTTCCTTCAAGCTTTGCATTTGCAACCTATTCTTACAGCCAAAACTGTTATTTTAGCTGCTGTTAGGAGTTTACCTGTGCAGGCCTGCTCTGATACATTTTTGTGATGGATATTCTAATCGCCAGGGCCTTTCAGAGAATTTTCAAGCTGGTTTTTTACTTTAACTCTCCACCTTTCTGAAGAGAAGGAAAAATTTAATGGCTGTGTTCCCATGCTGGAACAAGAAGACCCTTTTGTTTGCTCATTATGGAAATCCTCAGGGACCCCTGTGTGTAATCTACATAAGCAAGTAACCTGTCTGGAATTGCAATCAGAGGCACTGATCTCACTGACTGCAAATATCCTCCTCATAGGGGACAGTGAGTTGCAGCCACAGCCTCTCCCCTAAACAGACCATCTGAGGAGTTATTGAACCTCTCAAACAGCCTGCTTGGAATGAAGCCAGCTTGATGTCCTCCTTTTACCCAATAAAAGGAAAATAGGTATGTTAAAACATAGATTTACTGCAAACACAGCACAGTTTTCATGTGAAGAAAGGAAACTTCTTGGTCATGGTCTGCAGAGGCTATAACCCTAAGTTTTGTTCTGTTTCTGCAAAATCTTTCCAGCATCTGATCAACACATTAAGCTAAGTACTTCTCTGCCTATAGTACCTGCAATAAATTAAGAGCTTTAAAAATCATCCCCAAATTATGCTTAAGCACCCCAAAGTTAAAAAGAAGACATAGAAGAAATGCTGGTGGTTTTAATTTTCTCATTTTAAACAAAACAAAAAACTGTTTCACTTGCAAATTCTCTTGATTAACATGAAAGCTATATATTTGTAAGGAAAACAGAGATGCTTAGTTTTGCATCAATAAGAGCTGAAGGGAAATCACAAGTTATCTCACAGTGCCTGCTGGTATTGCAAGAAATGACTGCCTTGTCTCTGGTTTTGCTTGAAAGGATTTAACTGTGGATGGCATTGAGTGAGGATACAAATCAGGAACCAGTTTGGCAGAAATTTGGTAAGAGGACTAACATTCACGCTGGTCTGCTTTGGTTCCCATTCTTGGTGGCAAAAAAGCTGCTGTTGTCAGCAGCACTCATTTAATAAATGTCATGTGGCAGGAAAGTAATGAACAGGATGAACAGCTGCCCTTGTTCTGGTCTGGAGGTTTATCTACCCTGCGGGCTTTTAGTACGGTGGGACTGGGTCTATAAAGTGGTGGGTTAAATTAAACTTATTACTTTGCTTCCAGGGAGAATTAAACTAAGTCAGATTAAAGTCACTTCAATCCTGAACGAGGGCTCAGATTCATGAAGGCGAGACCAAAGGATGTGAAGATCCTTTGCATCAGAGGCTTTTCTCATGGGCATGCCTTTACCCTACTGCAGTTAATGTAGCTCTCCCAGTGATGAATCAGCTTGCATTATACCTAGGGCCAAACTAGCTTGAATTAAAGGTAATTACCGTGGATCCGCTATCAGGCAGCCATTTGCAAACTCAGAGTAACTCTTCCCTAATCCCAGAGACTATGCCTGTGCTTTCAGATGTACTTTCCTTAGCAGGTGCCCTGGGGTTTGGCTGAGATCTGCTCCCCCTCTTCTATTTTTCTACAGGATGGCCCAGGAGGTGGAAGAGGCCAAGTCCTGTAGAGTGGTATCATCATACAGACCTATGCCTGTTTCATGAAGAGTTTCAAGATGACAGCCACTTATTAGAGATACGCAGACACCTTAGGGGAGATTTTGCTGTTGAGTGTTGAGCATCCCGGGCTCTTTCCCCTTGGAAGAAGATGCTCTGCACCTGACATGAGCATGGTGCCAAGTAACAGCAGAGCCCAACTCAAAACCTAGCTAGAATCACTGTTTTCCCCATAACTGGAACTGAGCTCAAACTGCAATTTGGAAATTTCCTTGAAGTGTGAGTCCAACGAGCAATGGTCACAGCTGAACATCATCATTAAAGCCAGACCTCGTGGTGCTCAGACTTCCTGCAGAGAGGGGAACTTAAACCAGCATTATTTGCATGTCAGCTTACTGGAAAGAAGACATAAGATTTGCAAGTTAATACTTTTATTAACCACTTCTCACTGCCTTCCTTTTCAAAGTCTTCCCTGCCACACTCTTCTGGATGGTCGTCACATAAAGGTGTGCCACCAGTAGAGACATGATGGGACTGCCTGCCATCCTGCCCTGCGTCTCCCCACTTTCTGCAGCAGGAGTAGCCCGGCCTTTCCTCTTGAGGGTGGCATACTTTTGTTTTGCTCCATTTTACTGTTGTTTGCAAAGCACCTCGTGTTGCAGGGCATGAGGGAGGCCCTGCGATCTTGGCTCCTGCCGGCTGACAGCCTTGGCAGGCAGCAGTGGGAAGCTGTGACCGTGGGTCAACCTGGAGCGCGCAGGACTAGACCCGGCTCGTCATTCCTGTCCCAGCCTCCCAAAAAGACACTGGAAGCTGCCCAAAGGCACCCAGTTCTTGTTCAAGGGTATTTTTTCTCCCTAGTGAAAGTGTTTTGCAGCAGGACACAGCCTAGGCGCAGCTTCTGATTTGCCCTGTGCTAGATGATGCACATGAGCAGAAAATCGATGGTATGAGACATTGTCCTTTTGGTATCAAAAGAGCTTACCAGGAAAAAAAACCAACATGAAAATAAAAGAAATAAAAGATTGCCAAAATATTGTATTTAAGCCACCTGAAACATGAAAACTACAGAGTAAACAGTCTGTGACAGGTCTAATCAGGCTGAGGCCCCAGGAGCACATACTCACCTCAGCCTACAGAAGGGTTAATTGTGGTGTAAAGAGCAAACATGACATGCAGAGTGTGACTCCCATGTGCCACATCCAGGCTGGACCCCTACAGCAGCTGTGCTTATGAGTCGCCTTACTCCTCCACTATTCATGTCTTTCTTTCCCACGAGCAGCCTCCATGGAAAATAAACTGAATTACAGATCACTTTTTTTTTTCCCCACCAAACTGGCCCAGTTACAATAATCTTTTTGTTTGCAGTTTAAGGTAGGTCTGACAGCTAGAAGAAAATAACATGAAAAAGCTCCCTGGGGATACACAGCTCTGCAACCTTCACCACATGCTGCAATGACATATTGGAAGTGAGTTCTAGGGAGAAATCAGGAGCTCACTGACTGCCTGCTGCCAGCCACAGCCACAGGTGCTTTTAGTCAGCCCACAGTGAGCAGTCAGAGGGAAGTCAAAGCATGAACATGGGCCATTTCCCCATGGAAGAGGTTTGGCTCCATCCACTTCTGCTGTGGTCTCTGCAAGGCGACCTCTTGGTTACATGAGCTGCTTTTGAAGAGGTCTGGAGGAAAGGTCTGTGCTAGTTGAAGGTCCCCAGTAGCACTGTCCCATCTTGTGTTGTCATCAGGCTTCATCCCCAGGCATTATTCTGGACAAGCTGGTGCAGAACATGTGGAATACTTAGGTGCATTTGTCTTGCATTGAGCCCACCAGGCTTAGCTACCTTTTGTGATGGTGGACTGACTAGAACAGCAATCTGCAGCAGAAAAAGCCCAATATTTTCTGGTTTACTGGGGCTTAATGATCAACTTTGCAGGCCAACAGCAATGAGCGCTGTGCCTAAACTCACAGGTAAGAAAGAGAAGTTGCAGGCAGAGATTAATCACTTGCTGCAGAGGATGCAAGTATTTAAGACTGAAAAGTACCACTAAAGTCAGGTACTTTTCCTTCTTAGTTGCTAGATAATTTAAGAGGAACATTTCAGTTTTTCTCATGAATCTTTTGCAAGATACAATGCTTTTAGATTACTTTTTATATGTGCACACTGGGGAGTCTACAGCTTGTTAAAAATGAGATTGCAGTGACTGTAGTACATAAAAGGGCTTAATTAGCACAGTGCCATAGAGAAGCTGAAGACCTAATGTAGGCTAAATGTAAATTTTTTAAATGGAAATAACTAAATAATTCAAATCAGCGACATCAATTTCTATGTGGTTTGTTCATCTTCCGGCCAGAGTTGTTTCTGAGAGTTGAGGTTTTTATTAAAGGTAGAAGAAGAAGAAGTACAAGGAAGCGAGTCACAGTCCTGCTTCAGAGCTGTTTCAAAGCAGTTGTTTTCCCCCATCTTTCCTCTCCAGGATACAGAGCTTCCCTCAGGACTGACGAGTGATCTGGCTGAAGATGGCAGCTGCAAGTGTAGTGAGTATACAGCTATGTCACTGTTCATCTCCTTTTCCTTCCCTCCCCTCTTTGTCTCCATCGGTTTTCTGCCTCTTTCAAGCCGCTGGTACCATCCCAACATAGCAGTAACACAAAGACTTCTTCTCAACCTCTTTCCAGGTTGAGCATTTTGCTTTTTGTTATGTATTTGAAGCCAAGCAAACCATGTTTTGAATTATCTGGCAGAGATAATGCTTTTACCACCTGCCATTTTAATAACTGAAGTTGGCTTGATGTCGTGAACTGCTCTTTTGTAAGTTTTTCACTCAATGGGTCATTTTTAGAAATCTCTGCTGTGCTGCACACTTCAAGCAATCTGAAATGACCTGTTTCACTGGCAGCCTTTGCACTTTCTCATTTAAATGGAATACATTAGGCATCTTCAATTGCATCTGGTGGAGAGGGGCAAATGTGCTTTACTGAGCCTCTCAACACAAATTTACTAGATGTCCTATTGCAGGTCACACATCCTGGCAAGAGTAGCCTGGATTACTACAGGAATGACAGCATGGTGCTGTCCCTGTGTGAAAACCCAGTGAACAGCACAGACTTCCTGTGTGACAAGAGGCAGGTCAGGCAGTTTGCTCAAGCCTTCCTGCCAATGTTTTTCTGGCTCATCTTCGCTGTGGGCACAGTAGGGAACGCCTTGGTTGTGCTTGTCTATTGCAAATACCATTTCAGGAAGAGCATGATGGATCGGTACGTGCTACACCTGGCCATCGCCGACCTCCTGCTCCTTTTCACCTTCCCCTTCTGGGCCAAGGCTGCTTCCGATGGATGGATCTTTAAGGACTTCATGTGCAAAATTGTCAACAGCGTGTATAAAATCAACTTCTATGGCTGCAGCTTGCTTCTAACCTGCATCAGCTTTGACAGGTACATCACTATAGTCCAAGCGATGAAAGCTAAAACTTGTAAGCGAAGGTGGCTCCTGCGCAGCAGGCTCATGTGCCTGGCTGTCTGGCTGACATCTGTGGGCCTGTGCATCCCAGAAATCATTTACAGCCAGAGCACACAGGTGGGTGACGTAACAGTTTGCAAAATTATGTACCCATCAAATGTCAGTGTGATCTTCAGAGTTATGGTCCTGGCCTTGAAAGTCATCATAGGATTCTTCCTCCCTCTCTTTGTCATGGTGATTTGTTATGCCCTTATCATCAACACCCTCCTACAAGCCAAAAGATCCCAAAAGCAGAAGTCGCTGAAGATCATCACCATGATCATCACCGCTTTCCTCCTCTCTCAGTTCCCGTACAATATTGTTTTGCTGGTCAAAGCCATCAACACCTACACCAGGGTGGTGCACAGCTGTCAGGCTGCCAACCAGCTGGACATCGGGCTGCAGGTCACCCAGAGCATTGCCTTCCTCCACAGCTGCCTCAACCCCTTCCTCTATGTCTTTGCTGGCGAGCGGTTCAGGATGGCGTTGGGCAGGATGATGCAAAGCTGTGGCTGCTGCTGGAGCAGGGGCCAGGAGCACTCCTCTGTCTGTGACAGCCAGGAGAACAGCTCAAACTGGTCATTTGCCATGCTGGGGAGGCGGCGGGTCAGGAACTCCCTGATCCTCAACACTCACTGGACCTCCTCTGTTACCTCCCCTACTTGCAAAGTCATCCTGTAAGTTAGTCCTCATCTTCTCCTCTCTAGAGAAGCACCAAGCTCTTTGAAACCATCTGTACACCCCAAAGATTATCGCAGAGGGGCAGAAAGGACTGGGGGCTTGTCCTTGACGTGCAGGACCCAACTGAGGGTTGCTTGCTGGGAGAGCAGGAAACCTTTGGCAGATGGGAGCAAAATGGAGCCATACTTGCTATAAACAGAACTGATAGATGTCAAAAACTATCTTTGTGACAGCTGGCCCATCTGCAGCTCAGACCACAACCTGAAATAACAAGTCTCACAGCGGGTGATAAACCCAGCTATGGCAGCAATAGAGGCAGATGAGGCATTCTGTCCATAGAAAGCAGCAGGAGGGAGTTCAGCCTTCATTTTCTGTCATACCAGGCTCCCCTGTGAAGGTGGCCTGACTTGGGAGCCCTGCCAGATTCCTACACCAGATCCCATCCCGTGTAAAGGAGAATGGCCTTTAGCTCTGACCAGTGTTTTTTTGCAGTGAGCAAATGCTGCTCTGTGCCTGGGCAAATGCAACTCTGGCTGCATAGGTGGTTTTTCTTGCAAAGAAAATCTGGTTGTTCATGTACATAAAGAGAACATTGCAGAGTGTGCAGATCTGTCTTTCTCCTGTATTTTAGCTGTGTGATGTCAGGTACGATGGCTCCTGTTTTGATACTGGAAACACATCACCCCTCACAATAAAAAAAATTAAGGGCTTCAGAGACATTGAGCTGTCTGTCCCAGAGATATCTGCTGTATGGTGCAAAGCTGTCATAAATCAGAACACAAAACCCAAACCCATGGTTCAACTGACTGCCAGTTATGCACCAATATCTTTGGAAAATATATTTAACCTAGGGCCAGCAAGACAGCCAGTAATTGAGTGTCAAACCTAACGAAATTTGGAATGAGACATCAGTTTGTGGAGGCTGCCATTCCCAGAAGTGGCGTGCTGTATTGCACCCCAAAACCTGAGCCCACAGGGCATCATTTATCTGTTCCCCCTTGCTCATCCCCTCACAGGGACATGGCCTCACCTGTCCTGCATGACTGCAGCCTGCACCTCCCACTCTTCTATTGCAGGGTGTAGTGGCTCACGAGGCTTTGTTTTAAATAATATCATTTAACCTGGTTTGCCTTCTGGTACTTAGCTCTTCTAGGAAATAATGGGTTTTCATTGCATTTATCATTAAAGTATATTGGTAAACAAGAGCTTTCTGCAAAGTTTGGTGCTGCTTTTCTAGCTAATAGGATACACCTGAATAGATGGAGTTCAAGTTTCATATACATTTATTAGGATTTTTTTTTTTTTACCTTTTCCTTAGGAAGAAAAATAGTTAAAGATGTCCATATTTTTTACTATATGTGTAGAAGGGTGTGGGGAGGGGTTGTGATTTGTGCTCAGCAAACAGAAGCCAAAATTAAATAAAGGCACTGCCACATACACCAAGGGGATGAACTGGTTGTTTCTTGCCCACATATCTGTCCCAGCTTAGATCCATGTCCATAACCTATTTGCAATCACAGTATTTTCCCCTCTTAAAAGAGGCCAAAGGAAAACTTTGCTTAGAGGGTTTATTTCAATTATTTAACCCTTGCGTGGAAGCTGCAGCTGAGAACCCTGGAGGCACAAGAGCAGGTTTAGGCTTCTGAGGTGAGGGCTGGGGTGCAGTCTGGGGAGGCAGGGCAGGGGAGGAGGGAGCACATTGGGGGCAGATGTTTCCCCATAGCAGCTCAGCCCCACTACCCTTTCCTGAGGCTGGGGGTGATGGTGCTCTTACACAGAGGGTCCTCCTGGCCCCCAAAGAGCCCTTGAGTTATGCAATCAAGTAAGTGTGCAAACCTTAGCTACTGCAAGCTCCTCTTCCCTTCCTCCCTGCACTACATCTCACCAGCCCCAGGAACTTGAACTTTGTGGCCATCTCACAGAAAGTAAAGCTTCTTCAGTCCCCAAAACGCAGTGGGAAATATTCATGCTCGATCAGCAGGGGAAACTGCTGAGGGTGGTGAAACAGCAATGAACTTAGAATGGTTTGGGGTGACAGGGTTGTCCCTGGGTCATGCACATCCTGCTCTGAGTCAGGCTGCTCCCATCCCTTTGCCAGGGCAAGCTGGGGACCAACCTCCCTGGGGGCTGGTTTTCCCTCTTGGGGTTTGTTCCACCACAGCTGCCTGCAGTCCAGCAGCTGTTGGTGGCTCCGCAAGCTGCTCCCACCACACAAACTTGGGGGGAAGCTGCCTCCCTGCATCCCTCTGGCTGCAGCCTCATCACCAACCCTTCTTGTTGGTCAGCACATAGCAGGGACTCAGTCATGGAGGTGTTTTCTGCCGTTACTCCCTCTTGCATCTGCTGTGGGCCTCTGCCAGCAGCATAGCTCCTCGTGGTCAAACCCTTCTTAGGCTTCTCTGTTCCTCTGCCCTGATATTTTACTTGGATTTATCTTTCCACAATCTCTCTTGGGCTGACTAGGGTGACCCCAGCCTTCACCTGATGCTCTCTTCCAGGATGGGAGGTTTCCTCAAATGCAAAGAGTATTGCCTCCCCTGTCCCATGAGCAGTCCCAGGGGACTCTGCTCATGCTTTACACACAGCTCTAACAGGATGGGCACTGAGTAGTTGCTGGAAGTCCTGGGAGAGGCCCGAGATCTTCCATAGCTTGGGTCCCCTCCCTTCTCTTTGAGGACATTTAGATGTTCCCAGTTTTGGGCTGTAGTCTCCTATGCTGTTGCTCTTCTGTGAAGAGGCAGCTGGACTCGTCCCTGCCCCAAGTGCTGCATTGTCACCATGATGCAGGCAGTCACGTAGTGTGGCACCAGCCTGTTTGTGGTACAAGGGGAGGAAGCTGGGAGAGCCCATGAGAAACTTTCACTCTCTGCAGGCAAATCTGCCTACCCAAGGCCTGCTCTGCCTGAAACAGGGATGTCTTTATAGAAGCACCTCTTCCAGAGAGCAAGGAAGTGATGGAAGGGTGTGAAAGTACAGGAATTATTACTATATTTGGACTTCAAAGCATCCCTTTGACACTTCAAGGACTAATGCAGAGGATACCACAACCTTGCGGCAGCTTCACATGGTCAGAAGAAATGACCATGTTTTCTTCTACAGAAAAATGTTATCCTATGTGTGCTAAGGCCTTGTGGTGCCTTGGTGTTCTTGGGGCACAGACCAAGAAATATAAGGCAGAAGTAGGGTTGGGAGAGCCTTTCCCCTAGCCCCAAGGGAGGGGGTATTACCCAGTACGGATAAAAATGCATTACTGGAGATGGACACAAAGACTTTCAACAGCATTTCCCTGCAGAGCTGAGGTACATCAAGGTATGGTCACTTACACATATAGTGGCTATATGTAAAACTCACTCTGCAGCTCCCTTATACTCCAGATTAGGCTTTGCTGGAGCCTCTCCTAGAGGAGCCAGGACTCCAGATGCCTCTGGAGATGCTCTAAAACTTCTCTTGGTAATTGTAGCCTTGAAATGAGGGGATAGTACAATATAAATTTCATAAAAATCCCAAGTAGATTACACAATCATCAGGTTTATCTTTCACACAAAGCTATCTTTACAAAGCAAAAAAGGGACAAACATTCGCAATGATAAAGAATTTTATTCTTAAATTCCTGAGGTTAAAAAAGGAAAAAAAAGCATCAAGAAAAACATTCCAACACAACCGTTTACATTTCTGTAACTGTACAGACACTGGTGTACATGATTTTCCCCATATCTGGAGCAGGAAGTTTGATGTGAACAGGGCTTGCAATTCTTTGGCAGTTAAGACCAAAAGATGCTTCTGAACAAGTTACAACCTCAGTGATTGAGCATAATTAAAACTATAGTGCAATTTCAGTTTTAGGAAAGAAGTCAGGCTTTTGTAGCTTTGCTATTTTGTAACATGGTACACTCTCGTACAATATCTCTTTTATTTTTCATAAAGAAACATTGAGTAATGTTGAGTAAAGGAACACTGTCATTTTCTTGAAGAAACTACATTCTTTCCTTCGCATAAACCTCTTTAAACACAACAAAACAAAACAAAAAAATCTTACCCTCCATCTCTTTACCCTTTCCAGCACCCAGAAAAACATCTAATTGCTTACGCTGACCATTCTTTGTCCTATGAATGTGACATCTCCTTCAATTAATTTGATGATCAATTTAAAATATTTTCCTCTTTATTGCATTCCTGCAGATAATAAAAAGTCCAATTCAACAGATCACCTGAGCACTTATAAATAAACAGATTTTTCAGCATTGCTGGCATAGCTCACATGAACAAGCATTTTATGAATAGAAGAAAGAGGTGCTTGAATGAAATAATCTCTTGCACAATTAAATAATCTCTTGCACAAGCCTGCCCTTGTTCAAAGTCCTTTATTGGGTTTCCATGATTCCAGTAATGAACTGTCTGGGACATTTAAACAAAAGGTCTCTACTAATGTCAGGTTCTTTACTGTCTCTTTGTTGCTGTTTTGGTATATAGTTAGCTATAGAACAGCAGTAATAAAACACACAGCAACATGGTCCCCTTTCAAGATAGGAAAGGGACACTTTATTTTAACACTACCTTCCTTAAGTACACTCACTCACTAACCCAAGAACGGAATACAGCTCATTGTCAGAGTAAGCAACACCTCTTGCACAGATGTTTTCATTATAAACAGAGTTCTCAAAATACACACTCTGTAAACAGTAGCAGGTGCCTTTATTTGTTCTTGGGAAAACCTCTGCCCTAGGCCAGCCCTTGGGAAAGCCCCATGTTGTCACACAGCTTTCCCATGGGCTACTGTGCCTCCACATCTCTGCACAGCCTCTTCTGGCTGTTATGATGGCATTACTGCTCCTGGGAAGCTTCTTTGAACAGCTTCTTTGAACATCATCCTGTCCACTTGCAACCTTACCAGCCTGATATTTCATCATTTGAAACTTTTTCTCCTTAAGTACTGTCTTTGGTCAGAAGCAAACATTTTCTTTTCATCTTTAAACTAGAGGTTCTGACTCCCACTCTTAGTCCTCTTTCAGAGAGAGACAAAAAAAAAAAGCCATAAAATTGCTCTCAAAGGGAAGGAAAACCTGAAGAGAAGGGGCCATAAAGACTCAAATGCTAAATGAGAATAATCCAGTGGGTTTACTTCCCTTCTCCCAAACACAGGCTTCAACCAGTCTCAGGACTATCTACATGAGAGACCTCCAGGGAAACATCTGGCTTACTACATGGAGACAATTATTTTAAGAGCTACATGAACAGGGGCTTATAAATATTTGTCACAGGATAAAAAATTTTCAAGAAGTGGATGTGGAGAGGAAACCAAGAGGCAAGGCTGTCAAATTTTTAGTAGAGAGGCTTCAAATATTTTTTAACAGAGATGTCATATTTTGGCTTAAGATACTTGACAGTGTCCCTTTACCTTACATTTGGCATTTTAAGAAAGATATCCCAGTAAAATTAGTATTCTAAGTAAACAACAGCAAAATGTTTTTAAAAACCACACCTAAAAGCTTAAAACTGCAGCAGACTTCAGTAACAGCTCAGTGAAATTGCATAGCATATGGTACACAGTACTCAATTTTTAAGCAATAAATAATCTCTTCTTGTCTAATTAAATATAAAACATAGCTTCAAGACTGAAATATGCTGTAATTCATGAACGGATCCGCGCCATTTATTGCTTTTTATTACCCACGTCAGTCTCTCTTCAATCTCATTTTCATGCACACAACCAGGTCAGGGCTTAACTGCACTGCAGCCTTCAGGAGCTTGCACCTTCCACTGACCACTCTGCCTGGCAGTGTTGGGAGCACTACCAACTTCTGCACCACTACCATGGGGCAGAAGGCTGCTGAAGGCAAGGGAACAATATCGATGAGCCAGACCTAAATCCTAGGTGCTCCATGAAAAGTAGTCATTCTTTCACAATCTTTTTCAAGATCACTATATTATATATTGTTAACAACTGGAACAATTGATGATTATGAGAATGATGAGAAACCTTTAGCTTTAACTGCAATTATTTTATTTTCTATGATCATAAATTTCCCTCTGCTTCAGCTGCTCCTATGTAAATGTCCAACACTTGGTTTGTGATCTCCACCTTTTAAACAACCAGTCTTTTGGGGTGGGAGATCGCTTATGGGTATTGGACTGGACCAGCAAAACATAAACACTAGCTGGTCTCTCCTGACCACCTTCCCTAGCTGAGCTCATTCCTCCAGTTCCCTCTCTCTGCTTTTACATTTACAAGTTTGCCCCTTTCCTCTCCCCAAACCATTTGCTTCAGTTTTTGCTTGCCCTTTTTTCTTCTTTCCCCTCATGCTTTATTTTCTGTCTCCCATCATGACCCCTGCATGCCAGCTACAGCTTTCACCAAGTCTCTACAGGGTTCCTCAGAGGTTGTGCTGGTCATCAACCAACTGCTGAACTAAAACCCTCCAGGTCTGAGGTTTCCTTGGGAGAACAGCAACATGAGAAATCAGACACACTTAAATTATGAGGAGGGCTGGTTGGGAGAAAGAGCTTGTCTTCTTTCTCCTCCCAAATGTTTTGCCATTCTATTGAAAGACAGGTTGGGTTTTTTAATACAGAAAAATCCACTTTCAGATATTATGACAAAAAGCTGAAATTCTATATAGAAAGCAGATAGTTTGCATAGAAATTTTGTAAAAGTGAGAACCCAGTCTTCCTTTAAAAGGCAGTGTTAAGAGCCCTCAAATCTGAGATGGAAAGTTAGCAGTTGGATAGGGCAACTGCAAGGCTTAGGAAAGGGACAGAATACACTAACACCACTGGGTGGAGAGCTTGCCAGGCCTATGCATTCCATTTTGGATGGATGTTTTGAGACCAGTTCAAACATTATTGCTGCCTTCCACATGGTCTAGAGAGAGACACACTGCTGATCTCCTCAGAAACTGTGCTTTCCTATGAATGCTAAGTGCTAAGGCAGGAAAGGCAGGAAAAAGGAATGCTCCTCTTCCCAAGATCACCCAGTGAGCAGTACTTTATTCCACAGGGGATGTTCTGAGTTCTGCCACTGGTGCTCACTGTAGGAACTGGGTTGCGTGGGCCAACGTACAGAGTATGGTGAGCCAAAGTGAAAGGAGTTGCTGCTTCGTGTTTATTATTTTGTAACTGATATTCAGTGCCAAAGCATTGGAAAAAGCCAGTTAAGACTTACCAAATCTTAGCCCAAAAGGTATAGAACTCCTATGGTTTGCTGCTTATAAAACTTGGAAAAGATAAAAAATTCTAGATGGATTACAATATTTGCCTGTGAAGACTCAAGTATTGCATAATTGCTACTCTGACTGTGAGAGCAGTACAGCAGAACAGAGATGATTATGTTTACACCTCAGTGAAGAAGTCAAAAATAGGCATTTTTCTTTAAATTTCCTTTTGAAGGATATTTTTGGAAGAAAAATAGCTCAACTTTCAGCAGAGAATTTCAGTTTGGATTTAGACACTCCCACACTTCTTTTTCCCCCCACTGAAAAAATGTTGGTTATTGTTGACCTGTTAAACCAAACAACATGGCTTTTCAGCAATCTGTACACAGTACAGAACCATTAGTGTTCCTGAAAAGGCTTCTGTTTTTAGTGTACACATCTCCTCTTAAGTGCATTAGAACTATTGCATAGTTTCAAAGTCTTCAAACACAGTGGTAATCAGAATACTTACACATGTACATAAATAATAGCATCTCTTAAAAATTTAATTAAAAATACACAGTATAGTAAAGGCTATGGAAAATCACTTCCATCATAGATGACAGGTCGCTCAACAGCCAAGTGATAAAACACTCTTTTTGAGATAAACCTGTCAAGGAAAGAAAGAGAGCAAAAAGATCATATTAGCTGAAGCCAACAAGAGAAGAAGCCTTAAAAGTGTATTCAGTCTTTCAGTTTACACTTGGGCAAAAAATTCACTGTTGTCAAAAAGAAGTATGCCTGTGCAAGGGCAGTCAGGTTTGTTGTTAAAAAGATGACAATCCTGACTAAACTGTCTTGGAATGAGTCACAAATGACTTGCTTACTTCCGTTAACCTTCCCTGAGGTTCAGAAAGAAGAGTGGAATTCTGCTGTGGGGGGTAGAAAAAAAAACCCAAACAAGAACAAGAACCAAAACTCAGTCTTGAAGACCTCTTGGCAAGCAAGGAAAAAATTGTTATATTTACTTCTGAATAGCAGAATAATGGTACATCTGATCAATTCCAGTCTGTAAAATCAAGCTTATTTCACCTTTTATGCCTGGCTAGGACCTACCTAGAGAATGTGTTGTCAAATATCAGGGTGTAGATTCCAGCATTTCTGACTTTCACCTGTCCTCTGATAGTTTCCTTATGAGAGTTGCAGCGAGTCATAGGGATAAGAACCTGGAATTCAATACAAATCAAAATTAAATTTGCTATTTGCCCTATAAATTTGCATTTTCTTTCAGAAAACCTTGATTTCAGCCACCTTGAAACTCCCAAAGTGCATCTATGCCTGCAAAACTAGTTACTCTAACTGATTAGCACTAAAAACTCACCCAAACTAAAATCTCACAGTGAGACATCTGTTTTCCTTTGATTATATCTTTACAGCACTAACCTATGACTATTCATCTCTGCTTTAGAGATAGAATCAAATCCTGAATTTTTAAATGTTAAACTAAGAAACTTTAGCAAGTGGTACATTAAATTCATATATCCAAGAGCAGGATTTAGCTAAATATATCTTTTAATATATATTTTTATACTCCCTGTGTTATAAAACAAGCTTCCTTAGCAAATCTTAATTGTTTATCTGAGCTTACAGCAAAAGTGTGTGTATCTGTGGTTCTTTGTGTGTCTTGCTGTAAAACCCTAGCACAGCTGTCAGAAGAGCAGCTGACATAGATCAAGGATGACCCTATAAAACACAAAGTTTTACCAAAGAAATATATCAAGACAAAAGCAGCATTCACACTTCATTCAGCTTTCAGATTAAGAAAAAGATATATTTTACATGGACCTAATAACTGTGCAGTGAATTAACACAAGCTATATAAATGTCTTATTCCCCCAGTACATCACAGCCATAGAGTTCCCCCTAGCATGCTGGATTAAACCAACAACTGCCTTATCTTCAGCAAAACTTTGCAATTAGTTGAGTAAAATAAATTAATCTGCAATCCTCATGAAATATGGACAGCACTTATAAAACCAGGTACCTTGGGCACTGGCAAAGAGATTTTGCACACCATCAAGGCACTTAAGTATATGCTTCACTGTAAGGAATGTAGGTAAACCAAAAAATTTATCTGCTTCCCTGTGACGTCTGCTCAAGAGCCTGGAAAAGCCAGCCTTAAAGATTTTACCAACTAAGTGAAATTGAGAAAAAAAAAATAATTTTGCAGACTTGGACATTTAATTTTGCATGATAATACTGGGTGAGTTTCAGATGCAACCAGTAGAAGTTACAGGGCTTTTCAACTCAACTTTTGCAGGCAACATTAAAGACATAGCTTTGCCTTTAGCAGAACTGCAGCTTAACTGGAGAAACAAATTCTTAATGCAACAGCAACTGGCATTCTGGTGAAAGACCTCCTAACAATACTTGTCAATTCCTGTAGGCTGGATTACTACGACCTCTGAAGTAGTAGGGAGGCAAAGGCCCTACTTTGCACTGATCCAGGGGCGTGTCTTCAGACTCTTGGTAGACAACGCTGAAGGATATGCTTTTGGGGTCTGATGAGAAGATCCAGCTAATTGTTAGCCCCATCTCTGTAACAGTGATGGGAATGACACTGTAGGTGCTGGATTTGATGAACAGCTCTCTGTTGCTTTCTCCAAAATTCATAATCTCTTCTACCGTAAGGGGTAATTTCATCCTGTGAGGGAGAAATATACAAGTACTTGAAGAGATCCAATCCACTTACTCAGACAAAACCACTAATCATTGATTTTTACTTTCCATCTATTTCAGGTAGACTCCACAGAATATTCGGGACAGGTCCACAAGATGCATGAAAATTCAGCCTCAGATGAAGGTAAAAACAACAAAAAAGCTGAGTGATATTAAGAACCTTCACTGCTCTGTCATGAGTGGATTTTCTTCACTTATGTATTTCATTCAACTAAAGAAAACCAGTGCTGGAATCAAGCTTTTTAGAGTTACTACAAATAAAAAAGGAGTGCTGCCTTCTACTGTTCTTTTTAAACAGAAAGCAAGTTACCTAGGAAGGTGAATATAAAAATTTGCACAGGAAACAGGAGGGATCAGGAGTACAGACGGGACAGGTGGATGGAATGTGAACAGCAGCTCTGTTCTGAAGCACTTAATGCTACATCTGGGTCTGTTTTATCCAATCATGCTGCAAAAAAACTGACTCAAAATACTTCCAGTTAAAAAGGAAATTCTTAGCATCTAGATGATGCAGAGTCCTACAGCATTAGATGAGCTGACGTCATTCTGGTGTCTATTTAAGACTGTGAACAAGTGAGGCCCTGAAGCAAGAGAACACTGGTTACTTTCTTTAGAGGAAACCTGTAATTTCTAAGATCCGTGGAATCTCACCTACATTACCCTAACTAAAACTAATCTCATCTGTCACTCTTCAGGCCAAACAAACTGTTTGCAAATCAATGAGATCAGAGTAAACCACAGTCCTGTCGTGTCTCAGGTGATCTTTGATTTTAATAAACTAAATATCATTCTTGGCTTTGCCTTACAGCCCAGCTATGATTTCAGTGACTGCTTTGTTTACCTTGATCTCTGAACAGCAGCAACTATTTGGACTGATTTATCTCCTTGCAGTCCAAATTTAAAACCTTTCCCATAACTAAGGCAAAATTTCAAAGCTAGGTTTAAGGGGACAGTGAGCAAAGGTGAATTTCTGTAAGTCATGTGCGTTTCTACACATTGGATTCCCTTCTTGGCTGTGCAAGTGACATGCTGTATCACTACTGCATGTAACTAGGAATTTCAGAGCAGACACATGCAGAGAATTGTGCATACACAGTACACACAGAACATGAGCTGAGGCTTAGATGAACATTTTATGCTATGACGTATATCAACCAGAGCAGGCCAAACAGATTGTGGGAAGCCACCAATAAATAACACATACATACTCCAAAAGGCCATTCATTCCCTCCCTTTGGCAAAGGTCCAACTAGAGCTGCATTCCCTGACTTGCCCTTGCAGTTTCTTTCAGAGACTGTTAGAACTGCACAAGCTTCTCTCTAAACCCCCTTCGTGTCGACAGTGATTCCTGCAATAAAAATAGGAAATGTTTTCTCATGTGATGTGGACCTACATCTTTCTTTCTATTCTCCAGTTGCACTGAAGTTTTCTAGGACTGAACAGAGAGGACTTGGCTCGTTGCTGCTGCTCTGCATGGTTGAGTTACACCCCCTTGTCCTCCTCAGACCAAATTCAACTGTGGGACACAAGCGAGCAGCTCTTCCAGGAGCCTGCAAGGCTTGTGCTCACATAGCTGGTATCTGAGCTCAGCCTTTATGCTTTTACCTATAGCAATGAAATTGTTGTGCTTACATAATTTCTCCTGACTTCAACAAGCATATCTCAGCATCTTGAGCAACTTGCCAGTCTTCGGATTCATCGAAGGTTGAAGAATTACACGTGCTGTTTCTAGAACAAGGAAAAGAAGGAAAATCATGACTCTCTGAGTAGTATGTGATCAAATATGATCTGCATGCTGATGCCTTCCTAAAATAGAAATGTTTTGACCTGCTATCCACTCCTTACCTCAAAAAAGGTATATGCTCTGGGTGAACACCAGGTATGAATTACAGGGCTGGACACAGAGAGAAGGATGAGTTTGAGAGTCAGGAAACAAATGCTTATAGTTTCCAAGTAAGTTAGAGCTTCTCTGACTGATTCTTGTTTTGTTTCTCTGCATTCCAGCAGTTTGAGACGATTAAGCTGTCGTTCCCATAAAACAGGGAACCAGCTGGTTGGTTCCTTCCAAAAACCAGTGGAATCTAATAAAATGTAATACCATATGTGCTTCTGAACCACCAAGTGCAGTAATTCCCCAAGAGAGCATAATTGCCACACTTGCTGTAGACCAACTCTCAACACCAATGCACAGTTTAGCATTTTCTTTTAATCCAATGGGATATTGCTCTACAAGCAGCACTGATGAACAGAAGAGCAAGAGAAAATATCTCCTTCAGGTGGTCATAAGCAGCATCTGAATATACTGTGTCAACACATGCAATTACATGTCAGTTTAGTGCAGTGACATTATTGTTTGGAAACAGGATGAATTTACTGTTATGACTGCAAATTAAGCTGCACCCACTACCGATACATTTACTGAACTGTTATCTCAATATTCTCTTCTTTTATTCTTGCAGCCTCTTGAATAACGCTTGACTTCTTCAGAGTCACACCACTACTGTTAATACCCTAGAGAGACAGCTGGGATGTGAATGAGAGATTCAAAGCTGTAATTAAGTGCCAAAACCTGAGCTGTAACCACACACTAGGAATGCAGGAATGAAGTACTTACTACATGTTGGTCCATAAAGGTTAGTACAACATCTGTGCAAATACTTACTGATACAAATAATTTCATTGTTAAGTATCTTTATACAACCAGATAAAGAAACTAATTCTGAAAAAAAAACAAAACAACAAAACAACAAACTAGAAAACTAAACTATAGCTTGTAAACCTACACATATATTTTGCTTGCACAGTGGGAACAGCAACCGGCTTCATGCTGCAATCCACGTAAGTCTCCCATCCCACCAGGTTAGCTACACAGCTTTAATTTCACAGCCTTGAATTCATGCAGAGAAAGAGAACTACACAATTACAGGCTTTCCAGAAGTGTCAAACTCCATGATTTACTACAAAATGCCATTAGAGTTCTTGATTTAATCCATTAATTTCACCTTTCATTTGGAAACCTAAAATGTAAATAAAATCCCAGGACCAATATATGCTCCATGTTCTCCTCGAACACACAGTTTTCCTTATTCCTGCTGCTGCAACCCAGTACATGGTTAGTTGGTTAGCTTGCCACTTAGCTGTTCCACCCAATACATTCACCACACATCTAAGGCTAAGGGAATGCTAAGTCTCCTAATTTGTGTATTAAACCAAAGTGCCTTATAATCACAAAGAAAATCCTCCTTCTCTTTATGATATCTCACTGAGTCTAACAGTATAAACTAAGGTCTGGTAGGCTGTAATATAAGAAATAGTATCATGATTTAACTGGAGCGTTTTTCCCCTGACAGGAGAATTTATTCTTGCATGACCCATTCACCCTTTGTGTCAGCATTAAGGATGTTCCTGCAGCTTGCCAGGTCCCCAGATTATGAATATGCACCCTCTGGTGCATCTATATTAAACAGTCTGCATTTTTTCTCTTCTTTTTCTTTTTAAAAGTGAAATGAAGTGGGGCTAAAAGCAGAAAGAACTGAAACATGGAAAAGACACTACAGGAAGAAGAGAATAGCTCTGATTCAGCAAAGCCTCAAGACACAAATTGTTGGAAGCTGATAGAGCATTTTGAAGAATTATTGCTTCATGCTTGTCTTATTCCTATGCACCTGCTGTTGGTCCCCATCCCTAAGGTGGATGGTCTGGTGTGCCTGTTCATTTCTTACAAATGATACTAAAAATACTGTGGCCAACATCATAAATGGCTTGGGGACTTAAAAGTTAGAAGTCGCTTCTAGAATTAGAACCTGAAAAAAGCTGATTCAAATCTGGACTCGGCATTTTTCTGTTTTCATAAACACCTGAGCTCTGACAGCTGTAGCTATGTGTCTGAGGTGTCTTCATGTGGCTGAGCAGTGAAATCCCAGAAGCCATCTGCCTGTGAGCAATGCAATGATTTCTGGAGAGAACGTCTGTCATCCAGGTGCAAGTCTTACCGAATTGTGTGAAAGGCAGAAACCTGAAACGGAGACTGGAGGCTGTACAGAGCCCCTAACAGCTGCTTAGCCCAGCAAACACATCTGAAAATGCAAAGAAACAATCAAAGGCATTATGCTGAAGTGCACCAATGATTCCCTGGGCCTGCTGTTATCTAGCAGGTCAGACCCACCCCAGGCACCCTAACTTAGTTATTAGCCTTCCTGTCCAACCCAACAATGGGCAGAAAAAATAGAGGACAGTAAAGGATCAGAAGAAAGGGTACCACAGACAGCCCTTAACATGGGCAAGAAAAGAGGCATGATTTGGGATGGAGGAAGGGGGATACAGAGCTCACTGAGTTTTTAACAGGGTGCAAGACAGTGTCTTGCATGAAGGTGTATGGGTGGGAAAGGGGTAATAGTGTTAAGGGCAAACCCTGGCATATGTTGAGATGGGAAAGCGTCACACAGACAACTGCAAAACTACACAAAAAAAGATAGATGGACTTGAAGATCCATCACTAGGTACAATGGGTGAGCTGCTTACTGCTATAAAGGAAATCCCAGCTATTTCTTTAAAAAGTATGTGTAACTTAGCTATGCTACATCCTGTATGAAACAAAGGAAAACAACCAACAAACAATACAAAAGGACTCCTCAGCCTTAAAACTGGCCACACTCTAAGACAAGAGACAATACAGAGAAAGCAAGCTAGGGAAACAATCATGACAAAGGAATATTTCTGTGCTGCAGGGGACAATGTGCAGAATTTTTATTTTAATTTTTTTTTCTATTATGATAGGGAAGAGGTTTGGCAAAGGCTCTGAGATGAAGACAGCTTTCAAACATTGCGTTTGCAAAATGTTCAGAACAAGCAATTAGGGATTACCAGAGTGCTTTCAAGTCCGCTTTCCAGCAGGAGGCAGCAAACAGACAACTGGAAATCAACACTAAAAAATACTGACAAGCTGCTGCCAGTATAGCCCAAATACTGCAGCCTGTAGGTCACCAAGGCTACAGCCACCTCTGTGAGGTAACACTAGTTAAGATACCTTTGAATTTTCTTTTCACACAGTTCTTTAGAGGCTATTAAAGGAAGCTGAGGCAGAATTATAGGAGAGATACAGCAGAAGCAGTTTCTGGCCTGAGTTTACACCAGTATCCACCAGGAGCCTCAGGTTCTTTCAGCAGAACTGCTGCCCAGCCCTCCCTACCCAGCCTGTACCTCCACAGAGGCTGCTCCATCCCTGAGTTTACAGGGATGGTTCCCTGCAGCCAGGGTGGTTTCTGCACCCAAGGTCATTCACAGTTTTACAATCAAATGTTCTTCAGACTGAGGCATCCAGGAGTGAAAACTACTCTCTCAGCCCACTCCCTGTAGGGGATAAATTCACACAACCCATATGTTACCACACAGCTTAGCCTCTGCTGTGTCATCCTCACACCTTATTCTGCATCTGAAAATAACTGATAAAAGCAGGTGGTTATCACAACCTATTGCTCCCCTGTTTGACAGAAACAGTTTGTGAATATTTAGCATCTTGCTCCCAGTTAGTTTCTTAGAGGCAGAGAAATTGCTATGACATGCAATGAAGCACAAGTGAGAACTCAGTTTTTAAAGAGCATTACACAGCCTTACATTTCTTGTGTCAATAGTGCTCTTTCAATAAATGATGCTGCAGAAATAAGTCAAATTTGGTGCTGTTTTTCTTTACATACATTTGCAGGCACCAAACTCAAGTAGTCAGAGACACAAGCTCACTGCTCTACAAGTCAGAGTCTCAGGAGCACTCCAGCTACAGTAGCACAGGTTGCTGCAAAGATCTGCCTGCATGGGCTCCTTTCTCTCAATAGTGTTTCCCTCTCTTGCAGAACCAAGGGATACTCAAACTGCTGTACATTAGAACTCACTGAGTGAGGTCTTTCAGCCTATTTTAAGGATTCAGAGGTGAGTTCTGCTAATCTAATGCTGAGTAGTATCTTGTAGTAGGATTAATCTCACAGAAACATGGTTTTTGTAGCTCAAGAGAGAGGGCATTTAGCTTTTGGGCTAAATCTTTAAAAAGCCAATAAACCTATCTCACAAAAGACTTAATTAACTAGGTAAACAGGTTGCAAAGATTGCTAGTCTTACGGCTGTTACTTTTATGTGCTGGCAACAGCCCTGATTGCCGGGCTGTTGAGTTAAGGAGAGGCTTAAGGAGTTAAGCCTCTCCTTAACTTGGAGAGCTGACACTGCAAAACCCCATCAGCACTTGAGAGGGAGTGTGATGGAAGGGGCTGACAGAGAATTGGTCACTCCTCCCTCTGAGAGTAAGACAAATGTAGTACATTAACGAAAATCCTTTGTGTTTCAGTAAGTCACTTGAAATGGGGAAAGGAAGAAATGCTGCCATCTGATGAAGTGACTCACATCTAAAGAACAAGATGAGGCTTAACTGAACCACAGGTTCTGAAGTACCCATTGAGACTCAAACTCTGCCTTTTGGGACAAGTCCAACCCAAGCCAAACAACTCTGATGCTCAGAGCATGCAATCTGAGCCTAAATGGTAAATCTGGCAAAACAAATTCTATTTCTCTCATGGATTTCCCCAGAAACCCTCAATCCAAGCACTGAATCACTGATATATTAGAAAGCTTAATCCTTATACTGTTTTCAGAAGCCTCTTTGTAATTGTCTTTTGAGTATGCTTTTGAGTCCCCATCAGTATAAATCTGGTAACAGATGATGTATTCAAATCCACCAGCTGTTATGTTTGGGCCTTGACTGTCAAGACAATCCTCTTCAGCAAATAAATGGATTTGTTTTTGTCTGTCATGGATGCTTTACTACAGCTCTTATCTGTTAACACTTAGGATTTTGTCTGTCTGCTGGATGCATTAGGATTTAATTATTTGCTGACTAAAAAAATCTCAATATGTCTCCTTCCAGGCTGCCTTTAAAAAGAAGGCAACATGGCAATTATAGATACTGTTAACTTTTATTATAACTCCTCCATCACTGATCCCTATGAAAACAGAAATGAGAATTTTCATATTAATAAGAGTCTTCCTGCCACATATGTATTTTGTTGTTTTCATCCTTGCCCTACCCAGAAATGCACTGGTCTTTGTCATACTAAGTTTCTATATGAAACTGAAGATTCTGGCACAAACTGACAATACTTCTGCTAAATGTGGCTACAGTTGACTGGGTTTTTCTTTCAATGCTGCCTCTGGGCATATTCTGCTGCTCAGGAGTGGACTTCAGGCACTGTGGCATGTCATATTATATGGGGCTTGTATACACTTCAATGTTAACTCTAACGTCTATCACCTTTGACCAGCTTATTGCTGTTACTTTTGCCACCAAAGCCCATGTGTCAAACCAAGCGAATGACACAGGACAAATTAATCTGTCTTGATCTGGGTGATCTCACAAGCATTTGCTGCACCATACTTTGTTTTTTAGGAGATGTTAATTTTCATAAGGCAATATGTCAGGAAGAATACCCAAACTTCACACAGAACTGGTTCTTGAAGTGATCCAAGTGACTCTTGCTTATTTTATACCCATGCTAGCCCTGATCATCTGCTACTCACTAATTATTAAAACTGTACTGTGTGCTAAAAGTCTTGAAAAGAACAAATCTATAAAAATATTTCCTATAGTTATCTTGTTTATTCTTACCCAGATACCCTACACTTTCTTCAGATTCATAAAGATCATACAGTGGAGCTTTAAACTGAGTAGCAGCTTTGAATATGCAATTACCGTAACAAAAGCTCTTGCTTATTTTTATGGCTGTCTTAACCGTCTATTTCTTCACGGGAATGAAAATCAGGAAGTACTAACACAAAATTATTAAAAAAATCAAGATCTGCCAAATGACAAGTTACAGCTCAACAGTGGCAAACCACTGAAGAAGACTCTAAACCTTTTACTGCTTTATATAGTACAGATGCCACAAGCATGTACCCACTATAAAACTAGAAAATCTGGCAACTATTTTTGAGCTTCTTTTTTCTGTCTGTTTTGTTTGTAAATACTGATGTAGGGAGCTTGAGTGAAAGAGGAAATACAATATCATGAGTAAAAACACTGTGATCACCTTAGAACCAACTTATTTTCATCATATTTCATGGCTTCTTGCTTTTTTAGTCCAAGCTGGTCACTGAGTTAACAGCACAGAAGATCTTCAAAAAGTATAAAAAACAGTGAGATAAAACTCCATTTTTCATGACATAAAGGTAATTTGAATTTCCTGACTCCCAAACCTCTGGCCTGCTGCTTTTCTATGAATGGTGTTTGTTAATGAAAGCTTTTCTGATTTGTTTCAAATATATTACATGTTTTAGTTCAGCCCATTCATTTAATGAGAATTCCTGGATCAACAACATATATATCTCAGTCTTCATGCTGGGTTTCATGTGTGGTTTGGTCCTTTTGGATGTTTTGGGGGTTTTTTTCCATCTAGGACAAGGTCTGTACACAAAATCTTTGTGAAATCAATTCATCTAAAATTCCTGTAACAAAACAGCGTGTTCATCTGCCATTCATCTAATATCAGATTCATGGTCTAAATGTCCCATACACATCTTTGCATTTTATACCTGATAACAGAGCTCATACTGCCAGATTACCAGGCCCCTTGTAAACACCAGGGATATCATATCGCACACATGGGCTCCAACACTGAGCAGTGTTTCTGTAGATGCAAACTCTGATTCTGCACACAATCTTTGCATCATAACATCTTTCCAGTCTATTTTTCCTGGCACCTTGGTTCCCTTGTTTATGAAACTGTGAGTTCCTTAGTTGCTTTCCAACCTTGTTTTCCACCTCTGGTCTTTTCCCTTCCCAGCTGGAAGCAAAAAGATGTGCAGGGGGCAGAAAAGTGTGCAAAAGCTCTTGCAGAAAGTAGTAGAAAAGGTGTGGAGACTGGAATAGGGAAAAGAAACAAGGGCTGTTGCAGAGGAGCAAAGTGAGGACTTTATGCAGCTGTGGGCTGCTTGCAATAAAGGCAGGGTTGGGTCTGGCCCAAAGGGTCAAAGTCCTTTGCATTACAGCTTTGAAATACCAGTTTTAACTGCTTCAAACCATTCTTGCAAAAACCACATTCTCTGGATGCCATTTTACTCCCCATTACTACCCGGGCCTTCCTATCAGAGCACTGCAGCTCAGAGGAACCTGACTCTTTTTGGCAGCAGTGTTCCCATCTCACCACTTTTCCCCTAAGGAAACAGCTGCTTAGGCAATCCTTTCCTTACTACACAATCTTTTGTCTCCTTAAAAGCAAAGCTATGAAGGAATGTGGTGTGACTGCACGTGTAAAGATGCCATCTCAACACACAACTGCAATGCAGGCTTTGCCAGCATAGGATGGCAAGAGGTGTTTCTGTGCCCTCTCCTTCCTGGCTGGTTCTGCACTGTGCAGGGAATGCTTCAGTCCACATTCACTTCCCCCTTTCGGCTACACCACACCCTGCCCAGCCACTTAGGTCAGCAAAGAGTGTTATGAGCCATCAAGAAAAAAAAAAGAATCCAAAGCAAAGCAACCACTGTGCAGACAGGCTAAGATGTTCTTTCTACCACTACCAAGGTGTGAATAAACTCTGTTCCTGTATCAGACTAGTGGCAACTTCGGGGTTTTTTCACTCTTCTGCTGTCTATGATCTTGATTTTGCTGCTGCAACATTTATTGCAGGCATGTTATGCCTACAACACATAAAAATGGAAACACAGCGCATTGGTTTATCCTGGGGCCCTTTGTTTTAGAACAATATGCAAATGTGAATGCTTTAGAAATAAGAGTTTAAAAATACAACACTTCAAAAGAAAACCCATGAGCCTTGAAGTAGCAGGATGTATCACAATCACACAATTAATCTCAGCTTCTCACATTTAAGATTTTGATCAGGTTGGTCCAAACACACATAACAAACCTGAAAGGATGAAGTAACTGCTGCTTAATCCTAATCTTTAGCAAAGAGCTACTTCAAGGTCAGCCAGAGTTATGCTAGTAGAATCATCTCTCTTATCCTGCTACACACCTCTGCAGTCGATGACCAAGGTGAGTTTTAATTGATTCTCAACTGAACTGTACCAATAAAGGCAGCCTCTCAAAATTTGCTGTTATGAAATAATTTGTTGCAATTGTTTCATGTCACTTCAAGGAAAGAACAACAGTGGCAGGGTTAAGTGAAGAGACCAAGTGAAAAATAGAGTAAAAGTACAGTAGACACCAAAAGGGGAACGAATAGGAACAGGAATGTCCTTTAAGATAATTCACTGCTTTGAGGACCAACTTGCATTTTCAGTCCAGCAAGGACTCACACCTAGTATTCTAGGTGTGGTCAGTGTGAAAATCTCTGCTGTCAGCCAGAGTGAGATCATAAGAAACTATGTAAAGAGAGCACATCAGTCATAGATCTTCTACTTGGACAGCAAGCCTCCCTTCTCTTTACTCCCCTGGCTGCTCATCTCTTTCGTTTATAGAGCTCCACCAGCTGGTTCAAATCTCCTTGCTCTTTGGCAAAACCAAAATAGCTTGGACTATTTTCAGCAGATCTCAATAAAGAAGTTTAGCCTGAAAACTGACTTATTTGTATGCCTTCCTAAGACCTGCATCTAGCAACCACAGTCTTGGATCCTTTGTGTTCTCCAGACACTATATCTAAGCAAACTCTATTCAAAATATTCAGTTTCATGCAAAGATAACATTATTGGAATGCCAGTGGAGACTATGTGAAGTTTCCACCCAGAAATTAGGCCTCATTTAGCTGGACACTTTAGAAAGAAAAAGAATAAAGATGGTAAGTCTACATGAAGTTCAAGGTGGTCAGCCCAGTACAGCCAAGAAATCTGCAGCAGTCAAACCAGTAGCTCAGAAAGTCACTGAACTGCAGGTCCTTGAACTGTGGGAGAAAACACAGTGGAAAATTTTCAGTACATCTCTCATGGGCTGCTGTCAAACATAGGACAGAGGGTCAGCAGAACCTCTGCTCATACTCAATAGTGGCTCTGGCACGCTTACTCACAAACAACCAAAGTATCTCATGCTGCACTTCCTGCTCCTGTGCTAAGTGACACTCAAGCTTTGTGTACACTTGTACTCCTCACCACAGAAACAAGTGAGAAAACCTGTGTGCTGTCACAATCAGCACTGTGCCCTGCTATTTTTCTTTAACATGCACCACAGGCACCGCACCATCATCTGATTTACGTATCAATTTCTAGATCTCTCCCACAACACAAACCCACAATCAACACGAGATGCTCAAGTCATCTGCAATGCAAGAAGGCTATTCTCCTCTCCAATGCTCAGGCTAGTGAGACCTTCCAAACATTACAGGTGTAATGGAAAAGGGCAGATGTGTTCTCTGCAAAGAATGTCTCAAGTTCAAAGCACAACCACAGTAGGACTCTCTCACCTGCTCATGAAACTGCTAACAAAAATCAACAGAGGATAAAGCACTATTTTCTGGGTATCCTACTTATAATCTGACAACAAGGGAAGCCGGACAACCTTTAAAAGTTTGCATGGTGCAAGTAAGTTGTTCCATAGGTGCTCTTCAAGAATAGTGTCCCCTTGTTAGTGGCAGTCCTTCCTTTCTGCCTGAACACTTTGTCAGAGAAGATGAATTTAGACCAATCTCAAATTTAAGCAAATGGTGACCCACACTTATTTCTCTTCTCCTGGTTGTTTTCTCCAGAGCTAACTCACCTGTAGTATACCTGCCACAGATAGCATGAATTAGAAGAAGTAGCACACTTCACTTTTTTCTTCATAAAACAAATAAACAAAAATTCCCCACCACAAATTGTCCTTTTGCAAAACAAAGGTAACACTAAATTCACAGGGGCACTGTGAAGCTCAGTTCCTTCATGTCTGCCCAGCATATGCTAAGCAGGAATATACTGTCAGTGTTAACTGTATACAAAGTAGGTAGAATACATTTAAGGTATTTACCAAGAAACAAGTATGTAGAATTTTGAAAAGTGTTTTTACCAAATAAACAAGTCTGTACTGTCTGTATTCAACTCAAACTGCAAGTCATTGTGGTTTATACCGGAAATGGGTCTGCTGAGTGCAAAGGAGTCTAGTTCTGCTTTCACATCGGCAGACTATTTACTCTGTGACTATTTTCAGTTTAGCATTTAGATTTATCCTGTCTATTTTTCTGCTTGGAAGCAAAGCAAGTACATAATTTAGGTGAAACAGCTCTTTTTCATTTTTTCTTCTCAAAAGACAATATATTTTTACAGGACAGGATTTTTTTAAAACATCTGAAAATATCTGAACAATAGTAAAACAATATTTTGCCTAAAAATGGATACACATTAACCTATAATACTACAATGTAATTTGCAAACCAAGTATTTGGATATTCAGATGGCCTTAAATCCTTTTCATTGGTAATTTATGTAGAAACAGATGTTAAAAAATTACTGAAATCTGCACTTACTCCCATTTTCCTAAGAAAGAAAAAAACAAACTTGTGTCAGATGTAGCTACACAACTGTTCTTTTCTGTAAGCTGTCATCTCTAAGGAAGTAAGGAAGTCTGCAGACACAGAGAGCCTGAGTGCTGACTTTAGTGGTGACAGCTGGCCTGATGACAGCACAGAGCTGGGACTACTCCCCTGTGATGTGGTGAAGCAGGTGGAGAGAGAGCGTGGAGTGGTTTAGATTTACTAGATTGAATGCGGACTGTGCAAATAGACAAAAATTATCCTGTGTTGCTCTAATGAACATGTGGCCTGGGAACAGAGGTCTTCACTTTACGCAGAGGTTGACTGCTCTCACTAAATGGGGGAAAAAAAGAAAAAAAATTCTAAAGCAAATCCCAAAGAGGCCTCTCTTTGAGAAGCAGTGTTTACTCACAGATCTGTCACACTTTGATCCAGAGAGTCTCTTTCCATCTGACTTTCATTGTGGAGAGAGTCTGATTCTTGTACTTGGCACAGCTCCTCATCAGTGATTATATCAAAAGCTGCATCATCTGGTGGTTTAGAGGCTTCATTTGCAACTGTGCCAAAAAGAAAAAAAAAAAGAGAAAAAACATAAACATTATTATCTGGTTGTCTGGAAAATAAACAAGCAAAACCCTTAAGGGGGAAGCATGGGCCATTCCTTTTCATTTACAGAAGCATTAAATAACTATTAGAACTAATGGAAAATCTTGGTCTGACTGACATTCATTTAATATACACGACCGTTTCTCTTAATACCAATCAAATTCAACGACAGGAGCAGTCCCACCCTGAAAACACTCCATGACCTCCTGCAAGTTATTGGAGCAGGAGGTGACCATGTGATTTATTGGAAACTGTTGAAGAACCCTACTTATTTCTCCACAGCATGCAAACCATAAACTAACCAAAAGCCCTCTCAGATGGTGACACAGGTGATTCCAATGAAGCTGGTGATCCTTCCTGGTTGGCACTGGATCCAGAGTCATCTGTACTGTCCACAATGACTCTAGGCTTATTAAAGCAAGCTCTGCAACAACGCTCCTTTTTTCCACCAAGCTTGGTCACCATGTAGTTGTTGCAGCAGTAGTAGCAGAAAATGCGGCCACACATTCTAGAAATGATTCAAAACCAAAGGTGTTAGAAAAGTACCACATACGGCTGGAACATATCTCTGCGACAGAGTTTGGGGCTCTCTCATAATGGTCTTGTTTTCTGCAAAAGCATGAAAGCTACACCCACTGGCAGAACGCATAACAGACCACACTCCTTTCTGAAGTGAAGCAAGTCTTCTTGACAAGCACAGGACAAAAATTCACATTCATACTTTGCTACCTTAATAAACAGGTAAAATAGAAAAAACCAAAAATACCAAAAAAATTAAATATAAAGATATGAACCAATCAAAGTCCACAAATATACAATGCAAAAAAATAATATTTATATTAGGTACATAAGAAGAAAATGAACTTAATACTACACAGCCAAATCTCACAGACAGGTAGAACAAAACTTGATTTGATTATAAGAACTTTAAAAACACAACTGTATGTCTCTGCTTCATAACGACCTGTCTTTCCTTCAGAAAGGGAAAACATCCAGTATTGGACACATATGTGTACATTCATCCCTCCTGCCCTCTCCACTCTGAAGTCTCACAGTATTAAACTTGTCAACTACTTTTTAATGATCATGTTGATATTTTCATGAAGAAAAGCATCCATCAGGGATGACTGCTACTCAGGAAATTTTAATGGTTTTGTTCTTCTTAATCATTTAAATCCTTACTGGGTGAAGACAAGCAGCTTTCAGAGACCTTAGCAGAAATGAGTAATTTGGAAGTTGTTACCGAAAATGATTTCATCATTCCCTAATCCCTATAGAATGTTGTTTACATTCACGTGAAATGGAAACTGTTCCAATGCTTCCTTCTTTCCTTACATGACAAATAAGGTCATGAGGATAAGGAACACTAAAGAGCCAAACCAAACATGTCACTAGGGCCCTGAAATGTATCTATTTAAATACTTTTTAATAAATCTATATTGGATAACTAATACTAACTGTTGGGGAAATAATTTAATATCCACTTTGAAAAAAAGAGATTACTCTGCAATAGTTAATTATCTCTAAACATATCTAGTGTAAATAAACAAATTTATAAATGCACAGCATGTTGAAACTTGTTCTGGAATACTTCCATCACAGTAGCAAAGCCATCCTAGTTAATATTGTTTAGAGCAAGAACAGAGAAGTGCACAGTCCTTCAAAGAAATGCTATACAGGGTATGATTATCTTTGTTTCCAGAAATGTGAAATTAACAGACTCTGCAAGTCAGAGTTGCATCCAGATCTTTGTCTTAATATATGTCAGGGGATCTTTCCAATAATGTCTTATCCCCTTGTAAGCTCATGTGCTCTTTCAGCCTCTACAATGTCACGTATCAACAATTTTGATCACTGAACTGTGAACATTAAGGAATATTTCTCCACGTAGAGATGATCATACAGAGTTTTACTTTTGAACAGTGCAATACAGCTCAACAACTGACCTGCAGTGGTGTCGGCGCACCATCCATGAGAACTCTCGCTGGCAGTCCAGACAGTGATTTACTTCTGTGTCCCCCTGCCACCTCTGCTCTGCACTAAGCTTCTGCTGGAACTCCAGAGCATCAGATTTTTGCCACAAAGCATCCTTATCTCTGCAGTGACACAGTTAAAAGAAAGAAAAACACATAGAAGTTGTCACTGTTGGTTTACTGTTAGTCAACCTCAACTGGAATGCTGGTGAAAACTTCACAATAAAAATTCTTTTGCTCCTAAAATTCTGAGGAGCTTTCAGATGTAAAGATAGATCAGAAAACCTACTGAAGCTTCTCCAAAGACAGGGAGAAGAACACATGCCATGCAGAGAACTACATATTTTTTCAAAACAAACGTCAAATTAACGAGATATTATTGAGTGTTACATTTTTTGACTATATTATGGAAATGCAAAATTTCAACTGCTAATGGATTTGGCCTTTACTTGAATCTTCAATTTGGGAATACAAGCCTGGATGACTTAAGAAGTATCCTTGAACATCCTATGCAAGGATTTTAATTTCTGCTTGCTGTTTATTTTTATGCCAACCTGATAAGTTCTATCAAACGTTCTTCAAGGAATTGCTTTGTTCTTGTCAGGTCATCCAGTTCAGCAAATAACTTCTGATCACTGCTATCTTTGTCTGCTGCCACCTTGCTGAGCTTCTCAGTGTAATCCAGGATCTTCTCTTTTGCTTCATCAGCCTCTTTTTGGATCCTGATCAAATATAAAGGCAATTATGAATCATTTTTAGCTCATGTAAATTCAAGTCTTTCCTGTGGAAGGAAGGGCTCCTCCATCCTGATAAACAGGTAGTTTCAGTGAAATTTTTCTCAGTGTGCATATTTTTTAGAGGTAGACAGAATCTCCCCAGTTTTCTACATCACCGAAATGCACATAGACCCATTATCTAGTGAACACAGCCCGCAACCAGCAATTTTGTGGATGCCCTGCTTATGTAAAGCTGCTGATGGCTACCAACTAGGAATAATACAGATGATATCAGCACAAAGATATAAAAATACATAGGCTTTGGTTAACCTATTAGACTCTGTGTGAGCCCATGCCTCATTTGTGACTGCCAGCTTATCCACACCACGCAGGCCCACGTTACAGACCTCAAAAACACATCCTAAGTTAGATTATTTAACCTGATAAGAACCTGACAAAGAGATGCAGGATGTGGTCCCATTCAGATCATTCTTACTGATTCCCTGAAACTTCACGAAGTAGAGACAAAAAACAAACTGTCCAAAAGAACAAATTTTCCATTCCTTACGAAAAAAAACCCCAATATTGTTTTAATTTTGTGTTTAACCTGTAAGGTAAAAAGAGGCTACAAGAATGTCTTTCATTAATTTATATCAGCTAAATTAACAATAACAACAATTAACCGTGCATTCACGTGTGCTGGATAATTTCCAGGTTACTCATCTGAAGTGTCAATCTGATATTCCCTGCCAGTGCCCATGTGCTATTTGTTCTATATAAACCCTGTGACATATGGTACTTCATAAACCATGGCGATTTTCAATATGTTCTGATTATTGTCCCCTCGCTTGGCCTACAAATTCAGAGCTTCTCTAAAGAACCCAAACTCTCACCTCTCCAAGAGTTCTCTAAGAGAAGTCACTTCCTCTTCCTTCTGCAGCCGAGCAGATTCTGATTCTGACAGCTGTTCTCTTGCTTCATCCAGCTTTCTACACAAACTTGTGTTTGCAGCCTAGTAAAATGAATGACTGTATTTCCTTACATATAAAAACAAGACTTTACCATTAACAGGACAATTACCAAGACAGCTAACAAAGTTTTAAAAGAATCAGTTACAGCCAAACAACCAATTAAGATATTATTGTATAAGCAGGCAGTCATTAGTTGTGTACTAGCAACTGATTACTTCTGCCACACTGAGTAAGGGATGCATGCTAAAATAAGACAGTGTTAAGCCTGTAATTCTTGTTAGTCAGTTGAGTTTTTGCCTCCTTATCAAGAAAAATCTCTCATAAATAATGGCAAAAGAAAACACTCTGAGAGCTTTGTCACCACCTAAAAGCTTCAAAAGAGAAAAATTAAACAGGAGGAAAATGTTGTTTATTAAAGCCCATATGGAATATGAAGGAGAATCAAAAACAACCCAACTTCTTTCACAGCTAGACTCCCCAGAGAAGTCTGCCAAACCTGGAGTCCTCAGGGAACATACCTAATTGTATTTAAAGGTATGTTTTTCTCCTAGCAGGCAAGGCCACATCCAGTAATCTTAAATTTCTTCTTCCTGGATTCCTTAAAACTCAGTATGACCCTTCTAACTCAACTGTTTGATAAACTTACTGCAAAAATTCTGGTTTTTTTCTGGCTGGGCTCTTTCTCAGCCACATTAATTCTCTAATTCAGTGCCTTTTTCCACCTGCAAATAGATGGATCTATACATGTGGCTGTACAGGAATGCAGGGCCTAAGAAAGACACATCTTAAAACCGCAACCCCATTTAAGAAGAGAACACACAGTCAGGTCTTACATAAAACCTGGACAGCTTTCAAGGCAGGACAAATCCTAAGTGACATCGTGCTTTTCAGAATCCCTGCTTCAGTGGCTGTCAGCTGCCCAGTATTTTGTCTGCAGCACCTGATTCTACACAAGGGCATTCTCAGACTCACAGCCAGTCATCAGAAATGCTGCTTGCCTTCCCAGTTGTAACACTAATACCTGTTGACACAAATGCCTATGGCTTTAATTCAGATCAAGCACGTACTTGTAATTCTGTAATCTCTTCCTCCACTGCATGCTGTTGTCGCTTCTGCTCCTCAAGTTGCTCTCTTACTTTCCCACACTCCTCACTGACAGCCTGGCAGAGAGATTGAGCCAGTAGTTAATAATCCTCCAGTGGCCACCCCTTCACCTACAGAATTCCCAGCTGTGAATTATGAGTGCTCTTACTGCCATGCATGGGATCAATGCAGCACTGCTGGCTCATGAAAGACAGCTAAAAAGACACTCAACTCTTGGAATCAAGCAAACTCACTTTATGGTGGCACATGAACTGTGTTTTACTTTGCATAGGCTGTTGCAATTCTTAAGAAAAAGAAGGTCAAACCCATGCAATGGCATAAGCCTCTGATCAACCACCAATCTTCGAAATTTTATCAGAATGGCAAAGCAAACACAATGCAATCTTCAGCCTTTAGGTATGCTGTGTCATATATACAGGGCTGACTCATGCTTTTTTGGAAGCAAAACTTCAATCTTTCCAGCTGCTACCTTGAGCAGCTGAAAGCAAAAATACATGAGGGAATTAAATGCAAAAGCAACTGGTCTCAGTCTAAGTTCCCTTTCATCAAAATCAGTTCTTAGCAGAAGCAGTGTTATAGGTACGTGGAACAGATCTTGAAATGTTCCTACAAAAAAAAAGGAAACAATCATAGCTCTGACCAGAGGGACAGCAGATGCCATCTTCAGTGCCAATGTAAGAAATCATCACCCTCATGAGTACTGACTTGCTTTTCCGTATCACCTGGCCTCTCCACTGTACGTGTCCATAAAATTCTGAAGAGTTATTTTACCTCAGATAGGCCTAGGTCATGAGCACAGAGACATTTTCAGATTCCCAGGCTAAGACTAGTTGCATGTTAGTCTCAGAGCCTGACCCACACAAACCTTAGGATTTCATGCAGTAATTGCTGCAGCAAATGGTAAAGCAGCTCCCTCAGCTACAATAATTACATTAATTTACCTTGAATTTTGTCTGATAATTTAGAATCTCTGTGCTCATTTGAAATTTTATTGCAGACAGCTCTTCTTGGCTGGTCTCTTGGAAACTCTGTGCCTGTTTCTTTATTGTCTCCAGCTGCAATTGCAGACTTGGGACAGCTGCGGCACACATTTGAGCCTCCTCTAGTTTCTCTTGCAGGCTCTTGTTCTCCTCTCTGAGATTAGAGATGTCAAGATTCAGCTTCTTCTGTTGCTCTGTTGCCTGTTCTTCCAGTTCTTTGAACCTTTCTGTGGCCTGGGCCAACTGCTCTTCTGCATCCACCTTTTCAGAGGTCAAGGCACAAATCTGAATACCAAGTTCAGCCATATCAGTGTTGGTCCTGTGGAGGAGATCTTTATTTTCTTCATTTTCCACTCTAGCATTCTCCAAATACCGCTTAATCTTAGACAGCTCTTCCCTTAGGTTCATCAAATTATTTTCCAGCTCAGCATTTTGATGGGCTGTTCTCTCCTGCTCTTTTTCCAGCTTTTCTTCCCTTTCTTTACATTGCACCAGTTCTTGCACATGATTTCTGTTGAGAGACTCACTCTGCTCTTTCAGCTGCTGGACAAGCATCTTCTGCTCACTCAATACAGTCTCAGCAACTGCCAGTTCACCTCTCATCCTCTCTCTCTCATCAGTGGCCTGCTGAAGCTTGACTCGAAGATCGAGGACTTCTGCTTGCAGCCTGGACACTTCACCTCGGTTGACCTCCAGTTGCTCTTCACTCATGGTCAGTCTGAAGGCCAGTTCTTTTGCCTCCTTCTCCAAGGACGCCGCCTGCTGTAGTTGCTGTTTTTCCACTGATTCCTTTTCTGATGTGAGAGATTCTATAAGTTTTGTCTGATGAAGGCATGTCTTTTCAACATTGAGCTTTTCTATCTCAAGAGTTTCTGCTTTCTTCCTGTATCTTTCAGCTTCTGCTCTTAGCTGCTGACATTGGCTCTCCATGCCTTGCAGTTCTACTTCCTTCTCTGTGAGCTGTGACTGGATACACTCTTTGCTTTCCTTCAAAGTGTCCAAGCTTTTTTCCATTTGTAAATTATGCTGTTTGGCACTCTTCAGCTGTGCTTCAAGTGAAGCATAAAACTCCTTGGAGGTCTCTTCTCTTTGCTTTAGTTCTTCATATTCTGAGTGTAGAGCCTCCAGCCTCTCCTCTAGAATTTGGCTTTGCCTTCTAGCATTCTGCAAGTCTTCATCCAGCTGTTTGTTCTCACCCCGGAGCTTCTTCTCTTTTTCATCAACTGACACCAGGGCATCATCTATCTCACTCTGAAGTTGTTTCTCAGAGGCTCTCAACCTGGCTACCTCGGCTTCTAGGGAAGCTTCAGAAACTTCCAGATTTTTCAGCTTCTCTTCCATCTTCTTCTTAGATTGCTGCAAATTCTCCTTCTCTGCTTTCAGTTTCCTGCTCTCCTCATCCAATTCACTCACTGAAGAGTTTTGCTGCTCCATCTGCTCCTCCAGCTCCTTGACTTTCTGCCTGAGATTCTCCTTCTCAGACATGAGTTTCCGGTTTTGCTCCTGAAGGCTACACACAGTCTGACTCACCTTTGATAAGCGACACTCCTGTAGTTCAAGTTGCTCTGCTTGAGACTGGGATTCCTGCTTCAGTGCTCCTTCCCTCCTACCATACTCCTCCTCGAGTTTTTCTTTTTCCTTCCTGGCTTTCTCAAGATTTTTTTCCAGTGAACCCACCTGAGCCAGCGACCCCATTACCTGGGTCTGCAGCTCAGCCATCTCCTTTCCTTTCAAAGTCAGGGCCTCCTGAAGTGCATCCTTTTCCTTTGCCATGGTCTCCAGGCTCCCAATCAGCTTTTCACTCTCTTCTTTGGAGTTAGCAGTGAGACTACTGTATCTGGATTCCAGTTCCTTCTGTGCCTGTTCTTTCAGCAGCAGCTCCTCCCTTGCTGCTTTCAGCTGAGATGCATGTTCATCATTGAGTCTTTGCATATCTGCCTTTTCCTTTTCCATCTCCTGAAGCTTCTCTAACAGTGCCCGTATTTGTAGGGCAAAGTCATACTGGACTGTGGCTTGCTGTCCCTTTTCCTCTGAGGCAGCATCAACTTTTGCAAGGAGGTTGAGGTTCTTCTGTTCTGTGGAATTCAGCTTGGCTTTGAGCTCATCAATGCAAAGATCCTTCACAGCAATCAAAGCCCTAGAGGTCTCCAGCTCCTGATTTGAAACCTGCAATTCTGAGGCACAATCTTCCTTGCTGGTCAACAGCTGCTCCAACTTTGCTGAGTGTTCCTTCTGCTGCTCCACTGCAGTCAGTTCCAGCAACTGTAGGCACTTCTGCAGGTCACGGACAGTGCTCTGAGTGGAGTGTGAGACCTCACACTGCTTCTGTAACTCTGTGATCATCTCTGTCAGTCGAGAGTTCTCCTCACTGTAGTTATTGCTCTTCTCCTTTTCTACTTGTACTTGCTCTTTTTGAAGGCTAACAGCTGCCTGGAGCTCCTGGTTTTCAATTTCTAGCTGGTGAATACGATCTTGAAGTTCCCTTTGCCTCAGCTCAGCCTGGTCAAGTTCTAAACGCATCTCTTCGTAGCCCTCAAGGTGTTCAACATTTAGTGAGTTATTTACATCAGGGCTGGAAGGAAACTCTTGTGCCTAAATGAACAGAAGGGGAAAATCAGAAAGTTTAAGCAGCATTAAACAGTCATTTAAATGGTGTGCTCAAATGAGAGCAAGTTCAGATTCTTAATGTACAGTGACATTGTGTGTTGCCTTCATAGCACTACAAGATACCAACTTGTAGGAAATGGGGCTTGTTTTCCCAAAAGATAAATAAAAACATTCCTATCTGCAGGTAGTCTTCTGAACTTCTTTTTTCCTACAAGATTTGCATGTTAAGTTGAAGCAGCTGACAGATAATTCCCTTTACTTTCAATTAAAAATTATTTTTGCAGTTTAGATTATAAGACTCATAACCATCACAAAACCATTAAGTTCTCTGGAACTATGTCAACCAAAGACCTATCATGACATATAAACATTTATTTGCAATTTGCTTACCTGCAAATAATTGCTCACTAAACTGCTCATGCTGGAACTGCGACTTGGGGGCTTCCATAAATATGCTGAAGATCCAAGTGAGGACAGAGTCCTCCTGTTGATCACACAGAGAAACAATATCTAAGTTAAGTCTAAGCACATAAATATGTGTCTTTCTACTTGAATATGTAAGATTTATCTAGTGGTAACTACCACAGAAAAAAAGATGTAACTCCACCTGCTGTCTCAGCCAGCAACCATTGAAGTCGATGAAAAATAAGATAGGGATACCCAAGGCATCTATAAAAGGTGATGGGGCTGGCAGCTGTCACTTCCCTCATCCACAAGAACCAAGGCAGCCTTGCTCTAAGGAATTGTATTGCTGTGTGGTGGCAGCTCAGCCAGATGGTGGCAGCAAAGGGCCCAAGGAAAACCCCCACTGATACAAACGGATCTGGACCAAACCTGGTAGTTTTTGTTATCTCTCACTTGTAGGTGGGATCACCATGGCTGCAAGTGAAGCACACTGCTTGGTTGTGTAGTCACTCATGTGACTACATGTCTCAGCTCTTGAAACAGAGGAAGCTAAGAAGATTTCTTCTTGCACGTGTGTAGATGAGAATAGCTTGGGATTTGGGCCTAAACTGCAGCTACCGGAACTGCCATATTACAGAGCATCATCTCTGATTGCCGGTGCTCAGTATACTGAAGGAGAAACAGGTCAATTTGGTCATGGATGAATTACACAGAAAAAAAGCCTATACCTGCTCAAACACAAAGCTTTTACAGACTCTTTAGCAAACAGGTGTTTTTTGTACTTGTTAATACAAAACCACAATGTGGCTCCATCTTACCTGGCAAATGCTGGCCAAGCAGCATCTAAATCATAGCCTCTTGATGCTAAGTCAAACTGTACATCAGTAAGCTCATAGAGTTGACCCACAATGTCAGAACTCATTTTGGAATTCAGAAATGGACTTCTTGCATAGTACCAGTCACTTGAAAACAAACAAACAAAAGAGAAGTAATACTCATCCATAAGTAAAAGGGAAGCAGCAGTTTCTCTTACAATAAAAACCCCTACATCATTATTTACTCCACCTCAGAAAAACTATGATACAGTATTCTAAACACAAATGGAAATAACCAGACCCACCAAACAATATGCCATCCCTCCAGTGTAAATGAAATTAAACAAATGTAATTAATTCCACATAAATATCTTTAGAGTCCCTGCACAAAATATTTTTTCCTCTAGTGCTTAGGAAAATCATTGACAATACAAAATATTTGTTATACACTGGATAATCACACTGTAAATACCTAAAGCACACATTTAATACATCAAAAATGAGGAAAAGAAAGCAGCAGCCAGAGTTAAATATACCGTGAAAATAAGTGTTTTTTTCTTAAAGTCCTAGTAGTGTCCCTCCAACCAAATACAAACTATCTTTGGAATTTTTTGGCCAAGGGCAAGTTGTTCCTTTGTGTGACCATCCACAGATATATGCAAATGCTTTCTGGGACTTTGTGCAACACTTCCAAGTTAATCCTCTCTCATGACAATAGCCCATCAAACCCAAGATCTTCAATACTTATAAAGACATCACCTTGAAACTGACATACAGAAGCATCAGCACAACCCACTCCACACATATTAAGCTGTAATAACTTTCAATCTTTACAAGCCTAAGATAGGTATGAACCAGTGACTCAGGCCAAAAGGTCTATGATCCTTCATATCCTATTACCAGCTCTCTAAGCCAAACGTTTGGAAGCATTTCAATTTCTTTCAATAGCTACTAGGTGATGTTGCTTGATCACACCAAGCAAACACCCATTAGTTAAAAAAGCACTTTGCTATTCACCTGGTCACTTTGGTGTTCATAAAACATTGCTGCAAGGTGTCTGCTAGCCTTTGGTGAACCAGGGAATAACGAAGAAATGCTCTTCCTTTTCCAAGAGAGGTTCGTAGCTGGAAGGGAGAAACCACAAGAAAAGAAAGTTAAATATCATTTGTGATCATGTAGAGACATTGCCAGAACAGCCTACAAAGCAACACAAAAATACTCACAATAAGCCACCGTAAAAGAAAAAGTTGTAAAGGAAGCCAGTAAGAACTACCACTGAGAAACACTTTTTCCTAAGTCTGTCATTGGGTGGAATCTTTACAGAATGACGAATTTGTTTCTACAGCTGGCTGTTGTCCACTTTATAATAATATAAAAGGCACCATAGGACCAATGAATCATCTAATATATTGAGTACCTGAGCACAGACTATGTTAAGGACAATTCAAAATATAAGGCAAATCTCAATGTACCCAGCAAAGGAAGAAGTGGCTGCTTAAGTTAACCGAAGATGTGTATAGCCACAGCTGGAAGAGCTTTAGGACAGATTTAGTCATAGAACAAAGATGTACACATATTCAAATATACACCCCCATGGACACAGTAACCCCAGACAATGCAAAAAGCCTTTCTTAATACTTAGTCACTTTCTCAATACTTAGCCATTGATTAAAATATAATTCTTTCTTCAGACCAAGAACAGCTGCATGACCAAAATTAATGGATCTTTTTATGAAGACAGCTGTTAAATCAACATAAGGGGGATCACAAAGCTCAGTACAGAATTTTTTTATAGCCATTGACTTGAAAATTTGATACTTTATTTGTACATCTGAACCGTTTTCTGTCCTGCAAAATAGTGAAACACTGAATAGTTGTCTCATTTCTTCTTTCCATCAAAGTCAGTAATCACTTTAGAAATGGAAAAGGAGTGTAATGGAAGAATTTCTCACCTAACTGCTCATCCAACTAACTAAGCAAGGACATTTATGATTTATAATAGAAGGCAAGACAAATATGAGAGACTGAGGCACAAGTTAGTAGGTTACTCTAAACTTTGCTTGAAAGGTTAGTGTGAAAGAAGGTTCAAAGGCCACACAAGCTTTCTTTCCCACCGATCAGTATTCCACTGTAGTGAAGTGAGAGCAATACCCTCAGCTTCCCTGTTTTTGCTGTTACTGGGCTTCTGCTCTGAAGGAAGATAGGTTCTTCATTTAGCTCAGTAACCCACTACATACAAAAATGTTCCTTATAAATGGAACCTGAATGAAACGTGAAGCACAGAAAGCAATACTTTTTACTGATTCTTCATTTGAATTCTACAGGATACAAAGTGCAAAGTAGCACGGTCCCTAAGCATCCCAGAAACAGCAAATTTAATTTACCACCTGGTTTTCACTCTCATTCACCCTGCAGATATCTGAACATTTCTTCAGAGAGATGCTATCCCTACTCCGTTTACAGAAGCATACAAGTGTTTTTCCTAACTAGGCATATTTAGTGAGTATTTTAAGAACGGTCAAAAACCAGAAAAAACATACATGATGAGAATCAGAGGAAAATATTTACAAATATGCAGCTACAAGTACCTAAAGACTATTTGAGTAGGAAACCAAATCATGCCGCCTCCTGCTGGAGCCCTGCTAGAAATCAGGGAGGCAGAGTGTTGACAGCAAACACTGTAGCTAAGCTGCAGTATATGGCTGTAAAGACTTGAAAAGATGTGTATTCAGTGTAATCACCTTTTGAAAGGGAAAGGGGAATGACCAGAACTCACTGCTCACCTACTGCTCAAGAATAAGGCCGTCTGCTTAATTAACAGATAACTTAATTTCCAGGGTACTATTTGCTTCCCTGCTCCACCACTCTAGCATATTATGCACCCTAATGTTAGAAGCACTGCAAGCAGAGCAGAAGAGGCATTTATGCTGCTGAATGTTTGACCATTCTTTAAGTTAACTGCTGTTACTCTTTCCTTTTTGTTCATTTCCATGTTTGAAAGTCAACTACTATTGTTCAGTAAGCAAATAAAGGACATTTGGAAACCTTTATGTTATATCCAGCCGGGTTCAAAAATTTGCTGCTGATTTCTACCTGTAATGAAGGGGAATAACAAGCATATATTTGTGCCATGTGTCATTTAACTGCTGGACCCAAGTCTACCAGCTCACTTACCTGAAACAGACCACAGATTCTTTTTTTAAGAGTTTATATTTCTAAACTACAAGTTAATAAAGATTAAAGATGCTTTCCACAAGCTAACTTCTATGGCTGCACATAAATTGAAGCAGAAAATATCCTGCTTCCAAGCTATAATTTCTGATACTAACAGATCAGCTAACAATTTAACAGCCGGGGTACTGAAGAAGGAAAAAGCAATCCAGTCTTTACATGTGGCAATATGTAGGTGATGCCTACAGACTGCTGAACACTACAGCACAGCCACTTTTGCAGAGAAATATGAGCGGCTCCTGCTACTGAGAATTTAGGGGCCACCATCTACAGCCAAAGGATTTTTTCCAGCAGCAGCAGCAGCTACTGTCCTTACTTCTTCAGCTGTCCTGTAGTGGGAAATCCAACCCAAATTCCTGTGCCTCTCCCCTCTTTTCCTTCCCAATGGTAAAACAATCTGGAGCCCTTCCTTGGATTGTTCACCTTGGAACATCAAAATTCAACACTGTCAAGGTCGAGAAGAGAAGAAAGAAAGGTAGGGAACCCAGAGCCTGCCTCTGCTACAGTACCATGGCTCTCTTTCAGATGGATCAAAACAACATTATCTAGAGCTGCTGTGGAAGAATTCCCAAGAGAATAGGAAAATCTGCTGTAAATAGTAACTTGCCAATGCAAGTTGGCACTGCTCACAGATAATGGAAGCGAGCATCAGGACAATGCTGGCCAGCACTACCACACCACTGCCTCTTTTACCCACTAGGAAAATCTTCTTCAAATGATTCTAAAGACTCAGACAGCATCAACACAAGAAGCTTCTCACAGCTTTTATTTCACCCACACATCGAGCTGACGATATAATGTGGTTTTTACGAGATTAAGCTTTTATTACTAATCTAAATCTAAAAGGAACATGGCTTTTTATGCCGTTCTTGACTGCTTACCCAAGGGAATAATGACAATCATCCTTAGTCTTTCACACAGAGGAAGAGAGTTCAGACAGAAGATTAAATTGCTGCTATCAGTCAGTATTCCTCAACTCTATGGACCAGTTAAAAAAGTCTTAAGAAAAGTCCAATACGGTGAACCTTTCATCTTACACTTAGAGCCAGATCCTGCCATAAGTTTTGCTGAAGATGACATGCTCTATCCTTAACTTTTCATTTCTTTTTAGAGAAAATGGTACTAAGTTTATGAAAAGGCAGGGCACAACCAGAGACAAACTGGTCCATTCACTTGTGTAAGTGGTCTTTGAAACAGGAATCAGGCTTTCTAATCCTACATAATTTAGTGCCCTAGTAAAAAAGCTCCTATTGCATTTTTTTATACTTTACGTGAAAATTAGAAAAAAAAACATCCCCAAGTTTTTTGCTATATATTAAAAGCAGTGAATTTTTTTTTTTTGGTTTGTTGCTACTGCTCTCTGAAAAACATCGCAAAACATGAACCACATATTCTGATATACCACATACTTCTAACTGATATACTTACTTCTGTAATAGACTTGACAAAGCGGATTCCATCATTAGCTCCTTTGATTTTTGCCAGACAGTCACAGAAATAATCCCAGTAGTCTTTTCTGTTCCCCAGCAATGTGCTTTTTTCTTTCTGGTCAAACTTAAACCAGGAAAACAAAATACAATGAGCAAAATTTAAATACAAACATACTTATATATAGCTACTTGGAATCCTGATCCTCTCACAGCAGCATGTGCTTTCATGACTCCTCTTAGCTTCAGCAAATGCATTCACAGAGGAAAGAGACACTGCACTGTACTGATGCAATCCAGCAGTTACAAAAGCTACTTAACTGACAGTGAGAAATAATAATGTTCTGGGTCTCTTTAAAGCACAGACATCCATTCAAAACTCCTGAGACAAAGACTGGCAGCAGATTCAGCAGCTCTTCAAGAGCAAGGCACTAACAACCAGTTGCTGAGAGACCTGCAATTAAGTGTGGCAGTAGCACATGTGTACATACCAGAAAAACCTGCTCTAGCTAAATCATGTTCAAGGGTTCAATGCATCAAGGGTATGGACTGTACCCTGGGCCATTAAAATCCCAAATGATTTTTCAGTTTCTGCTGTGCAACCTCATTAAAACTCCCTTACCTAGATTAGGGCTAGATTAGCATTTGTTGCAATCAGTAATATGATTACAGTATATGTGGACACCACACTATGCAAACCGAATTTGTTTGCCCAGCAGTGTCCTCTTTTACTTAAACCTTAAGGGTGGACAAAAAGTAGCACTTCAGATTAAAAATGAGCCTTTTGCCTTAAACCTTCCATACAATAAAAAACACTTTCCAAACCAAAATTGCTGAAAATTCTATAAATTACTCACATCCAGTATTTATTTTGCATTAAAATGTCAAGATATCATTACCACAGTTTTTTTTCAGGGTAATTTAGCAAGATATATCTTTAAAATCAAGCTCAGATCATTCAGATCAATGAAGAAATGCCTTACATTCCTCAAACTTCCAGCACCGCATTTTGATTACATTTATTTTCACCTGAAGTAAGTACAAAAGGCAGAACATATTTCAGTCCGCTTATTACACACACCAAAATAAAATAGAAAGAGAGACTCAACTGGATATTTATGATTATTTGAGTCAATTCCCACATACTGAAGAGTCAGCAAGAGAAAATAAAGCCGAGCTTTGCTGGTGGATTACAAATGACACAAATCACTTTTTACCTGTAAAAGGTACTCAAGCTTGTAGGAGAATTTTTGCAAGTTGACACTGTCATCTGTGATCGGTTCACCTCCTTCTTTAAATTCTTTACTTAATTCAGTCACTGCATCTTTAAAACAAGACACCAAAATAGTTAACTAAGCAAAGAACATATAGCACTGACTCCATAAACAATGAAAATGCTTTCTTCATGGGCATTCTGCATATGGACTCATTTTCTTTTAGCTGAAATGTCGTACAAAATACATGATTGATAAGCTTGCAATTTGAGACCACCTATAAGAAAACAGGAGCTCAAACTGTGTCAACCTGTTGTATGGATTATTTCTTCTTAAAAACACACCTAGCACTTCTGACACTTAGCAAAACCTGCTAACAGAAAATTGCTAATTGCTACCTCAGCACAGGGAAGAGAAATAACTTTTTGCTGTCTCATGTGCACATTAAGGTATTGCCACAGGACAAACAGAATTCTGATTAGAAAGGACAAAGCATGTAATCTGCTAAAGGGGATCAGTAACACGAGAACAGTCGTTCAGTCAGCACATTTATCTTCTCCATGCTTTATTCAGGAAGGTTCAGTTTGTGCTGGTTACAAACACAAATGAAAGAATAATTTACATAAAAAATAAGCATACAGCAACTCCTCTTCCCTGAGATGTACACCCAGAGTGGGTGAGGAAATCTCAAGTCAAAATACACTCTTATTGTCCCCCTGGACACTCCAGCCCCAAAAGGATGTACTTCTCAGCATAAGAAATTAGTGATTTTGAGCTTGCTTTCCCCTTGGTCTTACAGTTGTTTCAGGTGACTGAGTGAGCTTTAGCTCCCAGTCCCACTCAATAACCCTTTGCAAATTAAAATTTCTTCTTGTTAGTAGTCACATAGATCTCCTTTTTCCTGTTAGATTTTCAGCTTTGGTGCGTATACCTTTTATTTAATAAAAATTTAAAGGAAAAATATCAGAATCTTGATATAGGCAGCTGATTAGGACAGAAAGAGAACAGAAAATCTGTTATGAATTTGATAGAATTCTGCCTGCAACAGAACTGCTGAAAATGAGGTTGGCTACTTCTAGTGGAAGACAGGTTCCACTGCAGTGAGAACAGTAGGTGCAATTCTCCAGCACCCTTCCTCTAGGTCTCCTTTCCCAGCTAGGTTTGGCCTCCTGGTTTTTTCCCTTCCCACATTAGCATCAACTCCACACCAGCTTCCCATTAAGGAAGGCTGAGTTTTAGGCCCTTTCTCCTTACTTCACATGAAGTCTTGTAGGAGCACAGCTCTACGCATGCCAATGAAGTACTAGATCACTATGCACACCTCACACACACCTCTCTTCAAATTGTAAAACTTATGTCTTGTCTTGTACGTTTAAATTTACAGGATTTAAGAATTCAGGATCCTGCAGAAGGTACAGCACTTGTCTCACCAAAAAATCAGTCGCACTGCACATCTTGAATTATATTGCTACAATGCTGCAGGAAAGAGTTACACAATTGAAAACACAACTCCTACTCTTTGTTATCTAAACCCTGGAGGATGCAATCCAGCTCCAGAATATATCTGTCAGCATGGCACTCACTGTACCTTGCAGGTCTCTGATAATCCGCTGCAGCTGGCTTTCACCACTAGTTGCTGCCATCTTGGAAACAAAAGGAACTCCCCTTCTGGGCTGTTAATCTTTTCATCCATCTAGATAAAAACAGCAGAGTTCATATCCTTGGTGACCATTGGGTTGACGCTGATTATTTTTCTCTGTGACACCTGCAATTGTAAAAGTCAAAAATAAAATTAACGTCTTTGTCAGCTGAAATGAGTAGAAGAGAGGTGCTTTGGCATTTTAGATCCTGTTGAGTAATGAATTCCAAGGCCAACCCTTTTCCAGGAATCTCCTTAATATTTTCTTCTAGTTATCACTTTCCATTTCAGTTATTTCTTCAGTTATATCTTTCAAAACTACTAAGCAAACCTCAGAGAGAAATTTTCTCCAGCTGGAGTTATAACACAGTTGGTAGCACAGCTCAGCTCTGGCTGGCGTTTCACTCAATCTATCTTGTGACCCTGAGGGAGGTTCCAACCACACGTGATTTTCCCTCCCCAAACCCCCTGCCAGATCTTCCCTGCAGGCTGTAAAGTAGAAAGATAAGACAACTTTTCCATTTCAGAAAGACTTCAAAGATACAGAGTAGGCACAGGCCAAGGAGTCAAAAATGATACATGCTTGACTCTCTGACACGAGAACATATTTTTAATGGGCAAGAGCTATCAAAATCTTTAATACTGGAGTGTGATTTTCTCAACCCCTTCCCAGAACCCACTGTTCCCTACACATGTAAGATGACACCACTTTATTTTAAGCTCTGTTACAGCATCCCTGGCTGGATCAACATACCTTGCTTAGGATGAGTTATACTTGGCACTCAGAGAAAATCTTTCTTATGGTAAAATTAATTAAAAGCCTCAAACACTTTACTGAAACAACCATGCCTGGAGATGCAATCTTTCCAAGGCTAATCTGGGAATGATCATTCAAAGAAAAAAAAGCCACACAGAAACTACATAGGGAACTTAATAAGCATTCTGTTCAAAAGTTGTACAGAATTCTGTCTGCAGAGGTACAGCCAAAGTTTCAAGCAAAGACAATACCCAACGTACTGAATCTTTAGAAAAATTGCTGTCACACATTAGTGCTTTTGTTATAATTCAAGATGAACTACAGTGAAATTAAATTGTATTAAAATCTTACAAACTTTTGAATCTAATGTGATTAGGTCACATTATTATAACTCCTTTCTCTTTTCCATTCTTTCTCTTCCAAAAGAGCTAAATTGGCACGGCTGAAGAAAGTGTCTGAATTAATCAAACAGATCATCCTTCCTACCCTGTGTATTAAGGCTAGGAAGTGATCATCGCTAGGAAGTGATCCCAATGTGATCCCGTATTATTTTCTGTTTGAAACAAAGCAAACATTAACAAAGCCATAGAGACAAAAGCCCATTAAGTATAAAGAGAAGGCTAAAACTAGGCTTACTCGTGTGTTTCTCTGCATACCTGTGCTTTGTTACATGCTCATTTCCATGTTTTGATGTTAGTTGTTACGTTATGACACAAGTGTCAAGTGGACCATATGCTGTCTGGGGAAAGGCCTTGGCCTGCAAAATCCCCACCACAACTGGTTGCTTCAGGGACAGAAGACCAGAACAGCACAGACCACCTGATCTGTGGTGCCAAACACGATTTTTTACCTTAAATCAACAACGTGACATACCCAAGATTCCTATCTCGATGCTACCCAGAGACCATAAGAAGTACCACACTTCCGGGCGACTTGCTGAGTTCGGGTACTACTCAAACAAAACAAGAGTAACAAACTCAGTGAGTCAATGTTTCCTTTTTTAAGCAGGAGCAGTAATATCAGCTCTATCACATCAGTTTGGCAACTGTTACAGAAAGGAGCTTAACTGAGAAGATCGTACCATGAGGGCAATGGAAATCAAAAAGTGTCATCAAACCAACTGCTTTTCCTCACACAAAGAGGGAAAAGAGCAAGGACCCACCAGGGGATCCTGCCTGTGCTTCCCAAAGGCCAGAATAAGCTCCCATTCAAGGCTCCAAACACACAAAGGCTTTGCAAGAGACATGCCAGGAAAACAGTGACCAGGCCAACTGCAGGCATCTACAGAGAGCCTACGAGAGAAGGAAGTTGGGAATTGAGCCTTTATTTTGCAAAAACCAGCAGGGAGTGGAACACTGGGCATCCTATGGCAGCCAGGCACAGCATGGGACCTTGTCAAGTGCTAATTCCCAGCAGGGTGCACAAACAGACATTCACTGGAAGAGGAGTAAGGCAGTTCAGAGTTTCCCCAGACCCATTAGCACTGCTTAAATCAGTGTGTATGCCCAGAAGCCACAAATAAATGATTGCTGGGTGCACAACAGCTCAGTGGCACAGTGCAAGAGAAGGCTCTGGGCTCCCAGTGGGTTGATCTTGCTGTGCTAAAGCAGCCCAAGATACACATCTTTATTCCTGTTTGGATCTCCCACGTAGAATGTGAGAACCCTGAAAAGAAACCACAGCTCAGCTGGAGACATGAAACTGCACAGCCCGCTCCTCTGCCCACTCCCTGTCGCCTCTTTCCTCAATACCTGGAGCAAGGTCTCACAGCTTCTCCCTTCCTTGCATCAGTTCCCACAGATGAGACATGCATTTATCCCCTTCTCTTCCCAGAGGTGAAGGGGGTCTTTTGTCCTGGGCTATGGCATAGGGCAAATGTGCTGCAACAACTTCTACTTGCCTTCTCCTCTACAAAATTGGGAGAAAGGTTCTTCTCCACTACAAAATGGGGAGAAAGGTCTTCTCCCCTGCATGGTCCTTCCAGAGAAAACTCTGGCACCTCTTAGAAAACACAGTTCATCTCACAGAAAGGTGCAGAGCTCTCACTTCCCATGGTGAAGAAAACTGATAATGTATCTTAACTGGTTTCCCAAGGTTTCAAAATAGGAAGAGCTTCTTTAAACACCTGATCTAGTCCTTCCTGATCACAGAACATTTTGTCCAGAATTAATTAGTTCGTCCAGAATTCCCTATTCCTCCAGCATTTCCTATCCTACTATGCACACCTGTAAATACTTGCTTTTTGAAAACAGCATGATACATTCCTCAGGCACGACTAACCTGCTGTGGGTTGAGAGCTTTTAAGATGATGCATTGTTACCACTTATATAACAGCTAAGGCTAAGGCTGATGGCATTAACTTGCCCAGAACTGCTGAGCTGCAATGACACCAGTGCAGCTACACTAAGGACCTGGCACAGAGGAGGCAAGGCAGGGCATGCCACCACTCCCTCCTAGCTCTCCTGGGCTCTGCCTGCTGGTCTATGAAGGTGGTTCCTGCCTTCCCTGCTGGCTTAAGTGCTAGTGTGGGGGTGGCAATCTTCTTTACAGAGGAGAAGGAGATCCTGGAGATTAAAGAAAGAAGCAGAAAGGAAATAGCTCACATACAGGAAAAGGAAAGATACTTGAAGGGGAGTGAGGCACATATAAAGAAGGCAACAAAGTATAATGACTAATAAAACTGGTTAGTGAAGTAGCTACAATGACCTACATTTAATCTGATTCTATAAAATTTATCTTCATTTTCTACATAATGTCTGCATCTCCAGCAGCTAGCTTTTTATTTTTCTGTTAATTGGTCAATTTTAGCCAACTTTGACAGAAAGCAGCCGTCTTCAAAATATTACACTTCTCCATGTGCGATGAAAACAGGAAGCAGGGAGGATGGCCAAGAGCAGAGTGTCTCTGCATTGTTAAAAGTACTACAGTGAGACCTCCACTATAGCCTGACACCAGAGAATCCACTCCTCACCCAAGTGCGCTTTCAGTGTGCAGTAAGAGCAGAACTCACACTGCAGACTTGGTGTGATTCAGATAAAGACTAAATCAGATTTGCAAAAAAATATTCATTGGAAACCAAGATCCACTACTTTCTACTGCTTACGGAAATATTTCTGGTTAATATGATTACTCTGGTCTAGTCGTTCTAAACAAGGGCACTTCATCACATGGCCCCAAATGGTATCACAAGACCTTCAATTATTCGGTGCTCACAATCCTACACCTTTTCTAACATTCTATATGAAACAAAGCAGGCAAGCAACTACACTGAGATAAATCCTATGTTTGTGAGTCACAACTTTAACTGCATTATTCCTTTGTGTAAGGTGAGCACATATATTCTATAAAAGCAGATACTGACTGATAACTGCAAGGCACACTGTGGGAAAAAAACCCCAAACAACTTACCTGGTCATCCAACTGGCTACAAGACACACTGACAAAAGACACTGAATGCAAACCTCACGGCAAAGATGAAGGAAGAACTGGGAACAGAAAGTACCTAAGTCTCAGGACGGTAGTTTGATTTAGTAATTTGGTAGGCAAATTTGATTCAGTTAAATAATTTCATAATTCCAGTAATTGTCTGAAAAAACTACTTCATACTTTGTTGTCACAGCAAACATAGAGCCCCAGTGAAATTCACAGCAGCTGTGCTGCAGCTTTTGTCATTTTGTACCGTGCAGGTACATAGAGTTGCACATCCATAAAGCTGAAGAACTATTTGCTGGAAGTAAAGGTCTGAGGTATAAAAAAGACAGCATGATTCATCTCTCATGCACACGTGTGCTTTTACAGGGCAACTCAACCCTTTGTGCTTTAACACTGCATACAAAGATATGTGACTGATAAAAACACACACTGGACTATATTAAATAGGAGGATTAAAAGCAAAAGGCAGGCACAGCCTGAAAGACAGCTAGGATTTCCATACTGAGAAGTGAAATTTTCTTTTTAAATTAATCATTCTCCTTCATTTTCTACACCAACAAACCTTCACATTTCAGTGACAAAAACGCGGTCTGGGAACATAAACAATTAGCAATAAAAGACACCTCACAGAAAACATATTTCCAGAAAAAACAATTCTCAGAGTATCATAACATAGCAGAAGAGGGTAACTAGATGAAGTGTATAAAAACATTCACATTTCACAAATGCTTGGCAGAAAATGAATATTTTTATAGTTAAGGACTCCTTACAGTAAAGCCTTATGTGGGAAGGCTCTTGTGCTCTAGGAATATTTGCATTTTACAGCATAAGAACACAAACCAATGACATTCATAAAATACTGCTTGTACCCCTAACTGGACAGAAGAGACTGACACAAAAGAATCAGTACAGTTTTAAAAGTTTTTTTGTGCACTCTTCCTTATTCTATGGACAACTGACCTATCTCCCACCCCTATTCCTTATATTTGCAACTTCTTCTTAGAAAAAGATCAAAACTAGGCAACAGACAAGAGTATACAGTGGCACAATAAAAACTACATGAGACAGAGTTAATTTTTAACCTTGAGCGGATAAAACTGGCACCCTAACAAATTTTTTTAATGCTGCACCTACCAAACTGGATCTCTACTTTAACACCTAGCTTGAAACCTTTTAAAACCTTACACTGTACTTTGCCAAACAGGACAGACATATCAGACCAGGGACACAGATTCCTGACTTGGATAATAGTGTTTTGTCTCTGATATTACTTCACATCAATAACTGTTGAACAACATGAACTCAAATGACCACTTTCTGCAAACAACACCACAGGGATGAGCTAGTACATATCTCACAAAGACAACCTGGTCTCAGCCCCATCTCATGAAGACAGAACTTCTCTGTTTGAGGAAGCAGTCAGTTTACAAAGAGAAGAGCTCTCTTCCGATAACACGAATTTTACAAGCATGACTTTTAACAAACTTGTCTGCCCTTTTCCCTTAGGACATGTCAGAAATGCTATACCTTGTTTACAAACATCTATCAATTAACCCAACCATAACTCTCCCAGAGACTTGGTTATCCATGGCTGCTCCCATCCTATTTCACTTCCCCTGAAAGAAGGTACCCCTGCTGTCTCAATGCCTGTATGGTGAGCTGAAAGGATAGAATTCACTCAAAAGTGAAAAGGATTTTACCCCCTTCATGCTCTCATTCTCCCAAACAATTCTCCCTGTGTCCCTTCCTGCCACAAAATCTGCTCTTTCTTTCTACAGGTCATACAACTATTTAAATGTCTTACACATTCTTCAAGCCAGGCACATGACACTCAAGTGCTACTCTGAGGAGCACCACATAGACACCTACAGAAATAGAAACACCAGACGACTTCCAGCTGCAGAGGAGCATTTGGTGATTCATGACACTCAACTCGCTCCTCATACAAGCTTGGAGACATCAAAAAATCTCATACTTTTCAGGTCTCCAAAACTGGTCTCTGAGCCTTGTTGACTTCCCCAGCAATCTCGGCCTGACTAAAGTATCTCAGCCACATCTGAGACTTCAGGATAGTTAAAAGCAACAACCATTACATCCTGGCTTTAAATAGAACCTTTCCTCAGCAGCACTTTTTACCTCCTACCGTTGCACACTGTCCCTCCAAGCTGAGGTTTCAGGAGTACTTGAAAAAGTTTCCTCCAGCTAATGGTTTTGGGAAGTCTGGCAGATGGGTGTTGAGTCTTGCCCACCTGTAGCACCTCATGTGTTCTCCCTCCAGCCAGCAGCTCCCCAGAATAACTCCTGGTCTACATGCAGTTCCCAGTGAAATACCAACATCCAACACTGAAAATTACAGGTTTTGACCACACATATAGACCAAACAGAGGGCGAGGCAAGCAAAAACCACGCTGAGACAACCCAAACTGACAGGCCACTGAGTGAGTCATGCTGCCCAGAGTCAACAGAAAGAATTCTTGTTTTCCTCCCTCTGTAGCAGGAAGCATGGAATATTTCCTCTCTCCCTTTTTTCTTGTGAGTTTTCCAGTGAAGGTCGCCATTTTGGGGGGGAAGGTGAAATTTCAGAGTTACAAATCCCAAAGATTTATAAGCACTTGGAGGAGAGGCCTGTGTGAGACTGTCATGTTGGGAGGAGACTGGCTCACAGATGACGCAGGCTTGGCATGAGCCCAGTTATTTACGATATCCTGATCCAACCAGTTCACTTTCGAAACATAAACTGGCTTGTAGCAGCAGCGAGACCTTTCCTGTCTTCATCCTTCTTCCCAGAAGGACTCATTTAGGGGTTAACTGTAAATATCTGCTGAGGTCACTATACCACCAACCAACACAGAATACCAACATGGGCAAAAGTATTAAACCAAAGGAAGGGCATACAGGTCAAGGTCCTGTGCTTGCATTGAGATTCAGGGACTTTGCATAAAACGTTCTACTCTTTCTACCAGTGTTACAAACTGGTAAAATGTTCTTCAGAATACATTTGGGCAAAGAATTTTAAATCATTACTATTGGAGAATTTTTTGACACAAACAGCCACCTCTCCATGGACAAAATGGAATTACTACATCAAAACACGAACTAGACTAGATACAAGCTGCTAAAGTGTCCTTGCATTGGCAAAACCAAATCAATAAACACACAGTAATACAAATAGATAAATAAATATATTAAAATGATAATGTGTAACAATAAAAACACTTAGGGCTCTTACAGTACCCTTAAGTTCAGTAATCTCAAAAACATGTAAGGAATAGTAGAAAAGTTTAGTGTTTATCTGACAAATAAACAATTGATAATTTTTAAATGTGATCAGCTAAGAAAAACAAATAACAATCTGGCTCAAAAAACTTTCAGCATTACTTTTCCTTCGGTCTACTGCATAATTTCTGCAATATTACAGACTACATCTTGACTAGTTTTCTCTCCCTGGTTGCTTTTTTAGGTCTTGATCACCTACCAAAAAAGTCTTAAAGGAACCTAGCCTCCAGGATGTTAGGACAAATTCCTATTCCTTTTACGTAACCCTCTAGCAGTGAAGAGAGGGACTGCAAACATAATACACTCTTTCACTGTTATCAAATGGTGTACGTAAGAGACTCCTTTATGAAAATCAGGCTCCATAACTAAGAGGTTCTTGAGAAGTAGCAGTGCAACCAGGTTTATAACAAATGCTGTCAAATATATGTACTACAGATATACATATGTATACTACAACAAGCAGAGCAAAACTGACTATCAGTTGTTTTGCACCACAGTATCTTAAGATGCAACCTTTTAACAGCAGGGCAGTCTCCTAAATGTGAATGTTGGGAAACACTATTTGGAACATCTATAACATTTTTTAAATTCAAGCACTTCCACAAGGATCATCGGAAGACTCCAAGAAACTGCCTTGCACACCATAAAATCTGGAAAACATAAAACACACTACTGCATGGCAGTAAGAGAGAACACATTGCCATGTTACTGACAAGACAGAGAACATGTTTTACCCTGAAAGTTTCATCCTAGCTTGCCTTCATGAGCATACGAAGTCAGAGCTGGATAAAATCATCCACTTTTACTCTTCAGCATTAGAGAGACAAAAGCCTGGTACTTCTCCTGTTTCAACTTGAAATTTAAAACTTGAAGCTTGGTTTCAAATGACAGGCAGAACCACGAGAGCGAAGTCTGTAGATGACCAACTCTATGCGCCAAACCAACCTCGCAAAAATCAGCAGCAGGCTGGATGCAGTGACCCGGACAGAAAACAGGGCCCTGTGCTCGGGCAGCTGCAGCAGCAGGGGATTCACCAGCTTCCAGAACACGGCACAACCCCTCCACAGCCCGACTCACCGCCGCAGCACCTCTGCCCGCGTGGAACCCAGTGTCCAAAGGCGGCAGACAACCATTTCACTAAAACCTTGGGTTTTTTCCTTCTCCTTGCTCACTCTGGATTACCAGGATCAACATAAGCCGGAGGAGGAGGGCCGGTTGCAAACCCGGCATCTGCTCTGGAGACAGCCCCGGCCGCCCCGTGTGCCAGCAAAACTCTCTCCCTATCCATCCGCCGGAGATTTGCCGACACAAGGGCAAAGCGGGATTAGGGCCGCGGCAAATATTTGCCTGTCAGCACTTTACAGCGGGGTGAGGGCACGGACACGGGAGGGTGTTTGGTTTCCAGCAGGGTGACTCGGCTCCCCCTGCAGCTGCACGAGGGCAGAAAACAGAGGGCAATGTTGATGTCGGCCTAAAGTCAGCGCTCACCAGGGGACATGATGACACTTACGGGACTGGGTCTAGACGGTGGCCCTGAGGGAAGGGGACCCCCCCGTTCGGGGGGCTCCCAGGCGATGATAGCCAGCATGCAGCCCACCCCGGGCTGATGTGCCCCTGCCATACCCGCGCTCACCCCACCGCTGAGCCAACACGGGCACCCCCTAAGGCGTCCGGCAACTCTCTCTCCGCCGGGGCTCCTCCCCTCGAAGTCGAGCTCGACGAGGCAACAAGTGGAAGCTGCCGAAGCCACTTCCCCCTCTCCCCATCAGCTCCCTCCGCCCGCCGCCTCCCCGCCCCCGACCCCGCCGCGTTCCCTCGGGGGTGTGCAGGAGGGGCCGCTCGGTACCTGCGCGGCCGCCGCCGCCATGTCGCGCAGAGGCGGCCCGGGGTGAGGCTCCGGCGCTCCCCGCCCGCCTACAACTCCCGAGAGGCCGCGGAGGGGCCGCCCCACGCCCGGGGCGGTGTGCGGCTGCCGGGCGGGGGGGCCGGAGGTGGTGGGGACAAAGCGCCGCGGAGGAAGCGGGGGGGTTCGAAGCGGCCTTGGGCGAGCGATGGCCGCTTTCGGCTACAGCTGCAGCTGAAAGCGTTGCGGTGATTTCTTTTCGGGGAGGCTGGTGTTAGTTGTGCCCTCACGCAAGGTCGCTTGGGCTGGACTCTGAAGACGCCTGATCCACCCCTTCTGCCAAGGCAGGGTCACCTCGAGCAGGTGACACAGGAACGCGTCCAGGTGGGCTTGGAATGTCTCCAGAGGGGGAGACTCCATGGCCTCCCTGGGCAGGCTGTTCAGTGCTCTGCATCCCTTAATGTAACGCTTTTCCTCACGCTGAGGTGAAACTTCCCTGTTTGTATTTTGGCTTATGGCCATTGCTCCTTGGCCTGCTGCTGGGCACCACTAAAAAAAAAATTAATAAATTTTTGTTGTTTGTTTTAATACTTTTTAGTATAGTACTGACTGTGTCTAGGACTATTCTATAGAAGGAGTTTTGTTTGTTTTTTTTTCTCATTTGCACATCAGTTCATCAAGCTCTTTGCACAGACAACTGAGGCAAATGTGGAAGTCGGGCATGATAAATCCAGTATGCAGCAGATTTCCCTTCTCTGCTCCTGCCAGTTGATGAATGGAAAATCCTCATCCCTAAGCTGAAGGGATGAGAGGACGTAGTCTCAAACTGTGCCAGGGGAGGTTTAGGTTGGACATTAGGAGGAATTTCTTCACGGAAAGGGAGATTAGACACTGGAATGGGCTGCCCAAGGAGGTGGTGGAGTCACCGTCCCTGGAGGTGTTTAAAGAATGACTGGACGTGGCACTCAGTGCCGTGGTCTGGTTGGCACGGTGGTGTTTGTTTGGTCATGGGTTGGACTCAGTCTCAGAGGTGTTTTCCAAACTAATTGATTTTGTGAAAGACATAGGGAGAGAATTAATATGTCCACGTAAAGTAAGAGACTGGGAGAAAGCAGGTGTGAAACTGGAACAAGAGGTTGAGTTCTGAGACAGGGTGTGGGGGGTACGGGGGTACAGGGGCACAGGGTTCCTAACACTCCCAGCACCAGGCCCCTTCTACAAGTAGGCTGTTTCCTCTTTTCAGATTTTTATCCCTCCCATAATGTGTATGATTCTCTGAAAGGACATTGCTTTCTCAGTGCCTGAAATAGGCTATGCTTGTTTTGCACTTGAAGTGCACACTTGAAAAACTTCCTTTGCTTTTTTTTCCACATTGCTTTGGTAAATAAACGATTTTAAATTAAACTTGTGAGCAAGCAGTTTGTCATCAGTTCTCGCCACAATACTTGTGACTTTGTTAGCGTCATAAACATCATCTTAAGCTGAAGATCAAAGCATCAAATTTTCAAGAGTCTTGAGAAAATATGTGTATTACGTGGCCAATGACATGTCTCCATCATCCTTCACACATAAGAATGACTAAATGACCTTAAGTTTTGGTGATTCATCTTCATCTAATGTATGTTTTTTGAATAGCTCAAAAGCATTTTAGTGCCCTCAGAAATGCAGGTTATAGGCCTAAGCATGTGCAGGCACATGACTTGTGAAATGCAGTGGGATATCTTACACTGTTTGGAAGCAACCTTTGGGCTTACTTTTCTTGGCACTCTTTTCTGAATCATGCAGCAGTGCCATGAGCATCTGCTGAAAATGAGGGTTTGTATTCCATTCATCTCTAGGCAACTGGGTGTCTTCCAAAAGTAATCTCAGGGTCATCAGACACAAATAATGGTAAATCAAATCCCATATAATTTCACTGCAATGGATTTTATTTTACAGATTTTCAAAAAGTCTGTGTGGAATTCTACTTTTCACTCAAAAATAATTAATTAGAATGGATTGTTCTTCTTTTTAATTATGTAGTAACAAGCTATGTTCAGAAATATTTAATTATTGATGTAAATTATTGAATTATTGCCTGTTTATGTGCACATCAATTTCTTCAGAGAAAAACAGGCTTTTTCCTGCTCGGTCCATAGCTGACCAGCACTTCCTTAGAATTTTCCATATTTCCTCATTTCTTAGTAGTAGAAGATGTTAGATCTTTCCTTTTTGGAAGCTGCACTAGAAAAAAAAACCCATAGTATCTGCTCCGTGTGTGTTGCTTTCCTGTATGTTTACTCTGATAAAATTTATTGATTGACTTCTTCATAAACCATGGTGGGCTAGATGGAAATTATTTTCAATTTTACTCGCCAGGAAAGGCAATGTCAGTCATCCCACCAAAAGGAAAGCCTTTTCTGGGAAAAATCTTTTCCTTATGTGATAGAGGTAGCCAACTCAATCAACTAAAATAACTAAATTGCTGCTTAGTGTTCTCCTGTGCATAGTAGATGAGTATTTCATGATGGTGTCTGAGTATGGTCTCTATGGTCCATAGAATGTGTTCCTTCCATCTGTCTGACATTATTGTTACATGTTCTACATGTTTTCCTTAAACTTTTTGCAAGAGTTAATTGATGTTATATAATGACCGGAAGGGCTTTGCTTCCACTAGCACCTGAGGTATTTTATGAGGGTAGCTAACTCCCAGTTTCCCTGGTCACCCTCAGTGGATTAACATACCATTGTAGCTAGGCTGAACAGCAGGCTGCTGTTCATCATCAGAAACCTTCTGTGACTGTGGGGAGAAAGCTTAGGAAGCACTTTTTGCATTTGTTTGCATTCTGTTTTGAATAGGTGGACAAATAATTGTCAGTAGGTATAAAGCTGGGACTAGGCAACATAAAAAGAGCCAGCAAAGCTCTGGAAAACATCTAGAAGCAAATATGGCATTTTAGACAAAGTGGCTGAGGAGCTTGGAAGAATATTCTGCTGAGTATCAGGTCAGCTTCTGAGACTGACTTCCACCAGAGCACATCAGGTTTAGGAACTATCACTAATTTGAACTGGGTGCATTTCACTGCTGTGTGGACAAGTTTCATCTGGTTTGGTGGTGGATCAGCTGTACCAACAACGATGTGAGAGAGCCAAGACGTAGGCTCTGGACTGTGCAGTTTAAATGAAACAGAGTCTTTTATATACATCTATATGGGTGGCACAGGGATAAAGAGCATGCTTTCTTTGCTTCTCTTTGTTGGAAGAAAGCAGCATTGTTTGGAGGAATGAAAAAAATGTTTTGGTTTTGTTACCTGACCAGTTCCTGAAAATGGAGAGAGTATTCCACTCCTCACACTTTTCTTTGTCCTTCTTAGTATTTTCCTTCTCTGGATGAGCAAGGGCATTTTCAGCTGCAGAGTAACCATAACGAGACGATAAAATAGATTTTTTTAAAATTATTTCAGTAAAATCAGTATTTCAAAACATTGAGAATATGAAGGTATCCTGACTCTCAGTGAAAACACTTCTGACAGTTAAGAAGTACAGGCTGTGCTTTGCCAAAATTGCACACATTTATGAGTCTGATTCTTGCTCTGATTTTGTTCAGAAGCAAAATTCTAATTGATTTTACTGGAAACAGGGTGTTTCCTTAAACGTGTGGTTAGAGGTCAGCTTTGCCAGAAACGATCTTGGATTTTGAGTGGACAAAAAGTTGAACACAGCACAGGCATATGCCCTTGCAGCAGGGAGGACTAACTGTTTATGGGTCTGTGCTGTCATCAGGCTGAGGGAAACCTTTATTCCCCTCTGCCTGACATTCTTGTGGTCACATCTGCAGTAGCATGTTTAGTTCTGGGGCCACCAAGATAAGAAAGAGACATTGGCTGACTGAAGTCAGGCCTATGGAGGTTCACGGAGGTGGGCAGGGAGTTGGAGCATATGGCATGTGAGGACACTGACTTGGCTGGGATATGTTTAGGCCCAGGAAAAAACAAGGTTTAGGGGAGATCTGATGCCTCTTTTCCATTCTCTAATATGAAGACACGGACAAAGCAAGGAAAAAGCAGCATCACCAGGTTGCAGCAAAAGAAATTTTGTTTGTGTACAAGCAAAAACAACCACCATAATAGTTATTAAGCATTGCAACAAGGACTTGGAGGAGTTATGGAGTCCCTGTTCTTGCAGATTATCAGTTTGACCAAATAAAGCCCTGAGTGAACCTTGACCAGGAAGATAAAACTTCTGTGAGCAGCAGGGAGCAGTGGATCACCTCCAGAAGTCTCTTCCGTGCTAAATTAACCTATGAAAATTCACAATTACTTCTTCAGTTGAAAATACCTTAATAGGTGGTTATCAGAGGCTGAGAACAATAGTCACAGGGTAGAATTCCATTGAATTTATGAATGTTTATTAGTACTACTTCATTATATCAGGAGGCAGCATATCTACATTCTGAGTTATTTTGGTTATGGCAGCAATACAGTTGGGTGATATCAAGAATTCTTTTTACATATTCAGATACACTGTAACAAAATATGCTGAAGTTGCAAACAGATTTAAATAACTTGCTAAAAACTGGGCAGAGCAGGATCATTTCAGTCTTTGTGCTTCTATTATAACTCTCCACTTTGTTTTAGACAGATATTAAATATATGAACAGTAAAGATTTCACAGTCATGTGGCTCTAGGACAATGAGTTGAATGACAGCTTGTTGAAATTATGTAGGTGCATAAAACCTTCTTGGTACTCATGGTCACCGTATTTTTCCTCTTGTGGAGATTTGCTGGTACCAATGAAGTGGTCCTGGTGTACCAGAGTAGAAGAAATTGCACTAATTTGTCCTTCAATAAGTTATCTCTTCAATAATTGACAGTATTCAGTCCCCAGCCCAAAGTCTTTTGAAGCCACATTCATTTCAAATGTTTCTTGTCAGGAAGCAATAGCCAAAGGCTGGTCTCCATCACAGCCAGAAAAATTGACAACTTCTATCTTTCCATGGTTTGTCTGAACACAAATGTATTGGAAGCCTGCAGAATTACTGACTCTCCTTTTAAATTTTTTACATTTTAGGCAGTAACTGTAGCAAGTTAGATACCAGGACTGATCTGTTCACAAAGGTGCATCTGATGATAAGGGACATGATACCAACACTTTGTTCTGGCAACTAAAACCAAAGCACAAACTAGAAATTGTAGGCAAGCCCTCGGAAGACTCTATTGGATCTATGTGGATCTATGTCATACACGCTCACCCCATTCTTACACTTTTCCTTAGGTATTCTTGCTTCTGGGTATAATCAGAAATAGGATATTGTATTATGGGCCTATCTGAGTTTCTGCTTTTTGTAAGCTACACAGCAGTTGTGAAGAATCTGTTTTCTGCTCCAGATAATCTTTAGAGATCAAATAAAATAGTGTGGGAACAACATAGACATTTTAAGACAGATGCACAAAAAGCCAAATTGTTGCTTAGAAACATTGCTAAGCCATTGCTTGGTGCCACTGCAAAACTACTTTGGCTCTCTATATAAATGCTGGGAAATTAAATATTCTGCTTTCCAGGGACTTTGTCATTCAGCTACACTGGAATATGCACTGTATGTTACACTGCCTGGGGAAAAAAATACCTATTGAGCTAGAATGAAGAAGGATATCAGTTTTATCTTAAAAAAAAAAAGGCACCCAAACACCAATGTTACAAATAAAGCAAGCCATTTTTATCCTGCTATTTAAAAAGCCATTTGTTCTTGCACTATAAAGTATAAGTGTTCTCAGCACCATGGCAAAGACAGAAAAAGGAAGGAAAGAGCAATTAGAGGCAAATATGCTCCCACTCTGCTCAGGAGATGAGCTGTTGATCTGCTGCAATCATCTAAAAGATCCTGTGGCAAAGAGCAGTAACAGAAGGAAAACTGATATCCTAGTGAAGTATCTGTTAAAAGCTTATGTTCCTTCTAGGGCTCTCTCAAAGTTTCCATTTCAGACCCAAAAGACTACTTTTACACAAAGCTTGTTTTATATATATTTATCTACCAAAAGATGAAAGAACATTTGCCCAGAGAACTTCAGAAACTCTGAGGTCTTGTAGCTATTGTCATGACAGTTAATCCAGAGACATCACACCCCATAAAAAAAGACAAATGAGTAAACTGATAAACACTGATAAACACTGAAAAGCATTAGAATTTACAAAAATACCTATGTGTCCATTGCTATATACAATCCAAGTATTTTAAGTCAAGTAAGAAAGAGATAGGCAACAACTTTTATGTTTAACATAAAAGCCTGATGTTAGAATGCTCAAATGAATTTCTTTTTCTTTTCAAAAGAGAGTATAAATGAGTGAAGATCCATCTCACTGTGCAAAAAAGTGTGAACTTAAGATTTGCAGGCCAGTGAAGTAATTTCTCGGCATTCTCATCTTCATCCCACTGCAAATACATTTTGATATTTTCCATACACAGCATGCTTGCAAAGAGTAAATTTGTGTTTTTTTCTCAGGGGAGTGCCTCTAAGAATTAGAGGCTATCCATGGCATGCAAAATCTGAAAGTTCATTCAGGATTAGTCCTAATAGTTAGGTCTTGCTTCAGTAGACAGATGTCCCTTCATGCTGGAATTTGCCTTGATAGCAGGCCCTGGGACTGGAGGCTTGACCATTGCTGCAGTGTAAACACAGGCTGCATAACTGTGCCAAATGCTTCTTGAACTTGACTCCAACAAATACATAGAGCACAGGGTTGAGGCAGCAGTGGGAGAAAGCAATTTTACGGCTGATGTGAAAGGCAAGGTTGGAGTCTTTCTCATACTGACAGGTAGGTGATGGAAGAGTAGTCAGAAAGCTGAGGATGTTGTAGGGTGCCCAGCACAGGAAAAAAGCCACTACAATAATGAGGATGAGTCTCACAGTTCTGTGCTTTCTGCGAGATCTTGCTCTAAGCAGGATTATGAGTATCTTGAAGTAACAGAATACGATGACTCCAAAGGAAAGCAGGAAGAGTACATTTCTCACATAAATGTCCACCTTTTTCCAATTCCCATCAGCATAATCACAGAACCTGTGCTCTTCCGAGTCTTCTTGCACTGTGGTGTGAATCACCTCAGGAACCACAATTAATATGCTAACAGTCCAAACAGCCAAGGACACCAGAACACCACAGCACTGTGTCTGGGATCTCAGAGTTGAAAGGGGGTTCACTACAAACAAGTATCTCAGGATAGTCATGAGAGTCAAAAAGAAAACACCGCTGTAGTAGCCAATGGAGAAAACAGCATTTGATGCTTTGCAAAGGAACTCACCAAAAATCCATCCAAAGGACTGGTCCACTACCCAAAAAGGCAGCATGCAGGAGAAGACTAAATCAGAGATACAGAGATTCATGATGAAGATGTTTGTTAAAGATGTAAGGTTTTCATATTTCAGTAAGATCCATAACACCAAAGTGTTTCCTAGCAGACTGAGAAAAAATACCAGACTGTAGAGAACAGCAGTGAGATAGATGTTAAATGTGAAATAGTCACCCATTTCACAGACGTTGGTTTCATGAGGGTATTCATATGAGTAATTATAATCTAAATTATATCCTTCATCCATTTGTCTGTGCAGATCTTGTGCTGTTCTCCAGCAGCTACTTCAAAGGACAGCAACAAATCAAATGAAATCTTTTGTGAAAATCAACTCAATGACTAAACTCCCACTGTGGAGTCTTCTGCTTTAAGACAGAAAAAGCAGCAGTGAAACTAGGCATTTTTCCTGGCTTGGGGACACAAAGGACTCATTTCTTCTTATGACTAGAACATGAGCAGGTAGACACCAAAGACTTACTGCAAAGCACTCAAATCTTAAATACTTAAGAAGTCAGAAACTCAGATGTTTCTGAACCAAAATGTTTGGTGACAACTGTCAATTACTAAGTTTTTACTATATAAATGTGCATTGTTTTTTGATGTAAATATCTCAGGTGCCAAGACTTTCAAATATGCTACTGTTTTTTCAGTTTTCTGGAGTGGTATCCAACTCCTAAGCACTTCACTGTATAGATGTTTCTTTGTCACCCAAGTTCAGCACTGCATAAGCCTAAAAAGCTGAGCAGTACCAGTAGCAACAACTGTAAGCACTAAGAGCAGGAAAAGCCAGGTTTCTTTCAGATTTCTGTCTTGAGGGTTGTTGATATCTAAACATCTCAAAGCTGTGGCAGAAGCGTCATCATGCTGGCTGCGCTGTGTGCCTCTATGCCCTGATGATTCTCAGGAATGTGACCGGAGCAGAGATCACATCACGGTCCTTTTCTGGGAGTGATGCCTGTCTGTCTATATGCAGGCAGGAATTTAATTCTAGGTGGATGGTGAGTTGAAACTGGCCAACAGGATCAAAAGTTAGTGGGACTGAGAAGATGACATAAAATCAGGTCACAGTAGCCTAATTTCTTTATGACATTAAGCTTAAAAATAGGTACAGAAAAATCAGTAATGCCTCTGGCCAGTGGTTTAAAGTCTAAACTCACTTTATCCTAGAAGAAGGCTTGTCTGCAACACCATTTGTTTTGACTGAAATCAGTGAGAGGTTTGCCACTGAGTTCCTTCAAAGTACAGTTGCAAGAAAGAAACTCCACAGCTCTGGCCAAAATTGTGCTGGTGACATTTTCCTTTTTTAATTAGTGAAGACAGAATCTGCCCACTACAGCCAGACAAACACATGCTGCCTTTGGAGAACAGGAGAGCTATGTCTACACCAGGAAAGCATGTCAGGGAGCACTTCTGGCTGACAGAATTCAATGCCATCCATGGGGGTAGGTGGTTCAGGTCAGCCAGAACATGACACAGGCAGCACAGGACAGGGACCATCTATCCAGCGGGTCGTGATCAACGAGTTTTGGAGGCAAGGAATGTGTATGATTCAGTACTGTGACAGCAAGTGGCCCTGGAACATTTACCACCAGAGTCACAGTTCTAACTGGAAGGATGTTTGTGGCCCTCAGTTTGCACAATGCTGCAGTTTTCAGGCATGCAGGGTAAGTCCTTGAATGGTAAGTCATCCTCTCTGGTTTTACATGGTAGTACAGACAACACTAAAGCAATGAATAGTTTAGGTTGAGGTCCTGACCATCATTGTGTCCTGTTTCAGCTCAGGCTGGGGTATGCTGCTCCTTAGCAGCTGTCCTAAGGCAGCAGAGAAGCCTCTTTGTGAATAATCAAGGTTCTTCAGGGATGAGAGGACAGCACTAACCAGTGTCTTCACCATTTACTCTCTCCTTTCATGCTGACCATTCAGTGACAGCAAGCCCCAGGGCAGGTCTGCCCACAGGCCAGGAGCTACACAGCCAGCAAGGCTGCTCCTGAGCTGCTCCTGATCTCCGCCACAATTGCTGCTGGCCTGTGACACAGGAACCTTCTCACAAAGGCCTCAGTCCTGATCACTGCCTCTGCCTGGGAAGTATTCTGACCTGCACATGTCCTGCCCCTCACTACATCATGCTGTTCTGCTCTTCATACCCCTGCTGCAGGGTAGGCAGTGGTTAGAGAGCAGGTATCTGCTGGGCAGCTTTGCTCACCATCCTGCTTGCTGTCAGGAGCTGAGCAATACTTGCAAGGCAGAAAGCACCATTTTGCAAAGGTGTTTTGAGATTATGTCAGATAACAGTTAAGTGCCAAAATAAAAAAGTGTACCAATGCATCTATTTTCTTCACAGTGCAGATGATAGGAGATGGTAAATAGTTTCTGCAGTCCAAACAGTCTCTATTTTTCCCTATCTTCCCCAAGGACACTAATGTTGAGTGTACAGCCATTTGATTTGTGCTGGCAGAGAGCTGTGATTGGAAGCCTTGTTAGTAACTCTTGCTATTTCCATCTCCAAATTTCCATATGCCTTGGCATCTTACCCACCTGACTCAAAAGGCTGTCTTCCGCTTTGGGAAGAGACAGAGGAATGCTTGGTTACATGGGGACAGGTGTCCTCTCTCTGATTTTGTGTCCAGCATTTCCAGAGAATGTAGGAAAATGCTTCTGTGAGATAGCTCGTTCCTGATTTTTAATGCTGCAAAGGTAGCTCTTGGATAATGCCACATTTCACAAAACAAGTTCATTCATCATATGCCATCTTAACTGGTGCAGGCTCCATGGAATTACAGATGAAGGCTCCAGTTTACAAAGCATCAGGCCTTGTGGATGGTTGATCAGGACTATATGCTCTGATATTATGTTTCTACCAGCTGAGAAGCCCTCTATCAGGTCAGTGATGGTAAGGAGAACCATTCAGGAACCTAAGCCACTTAGATATTTTCCTTTTTACCTCTAAACTCCTTAAATCAAAACCTGTATTTTTGTTCTACTGTATTTTACCTTCCCTTCTTCAACTCTACGAGTAAGAAAAGCTGTGTATGGATTTTCAGTTAAGATATATGCAAAAGAGATAAAAAATGATGTGATTGAATCAACAGGTGAAAAATGTGTCAGTGTCACACAAGAAATACAAATCATGCAACTGTTTTCAATGTATATATAATGGTACAAGTGAGAGCAGAAGTTGGTTGAAAGATGGAAATTGCCTTAATTTCAGTTGTCAGAACAAATAGGAACAGAGGAAAGACACATCATAGAGTTTAAAGTCATTCCTGCCCTTCTGAAGGGCACTCAGCAAGACATTCAACATTCATTTCACTCTTGTCCAGTAAAGTGCTTCTCCAAAGCCTTCATTTTCTAGCAGGTCTATGCTTTGTCTTGGAGCATCATATCAAAAAAGGATTCTAATACAGAAATAGGAAACAATACTACTAGTGACCTCCAGTTCAGTTTTCTTTTTCTCTGAAAATTCAGTTAGACTTCTGTCAGCAGAAGGTACATATTGTTCACCAATTTATTTCATTTTCAAACTGAGCATTTGAAAGAGGAGCTGGGAGGAGTTGTCTGCTCACTTTGCAGTCAGTGGAGGGAGAGAGCCACATCAGCCTCCACTCTGTGCTCTACCAGTCTCCTTCCCAGGCAGAGGCAGCTGAGACAGCCCCCTTTAAGAAGGTTCCTGACATTTACACAGACAAGCTGAGGTTAATCTCATCTTAATTGGAAGAGTCAAGGGGAGTACAGTAGAGAGAAGCCCCCTACCATAAGGCATGCACTGATGGCATTTTTTATTCACTTTATTCAAAAAGCCTCTGGGCTCCACAGCTTGTTCTCCAAGTTCTTCACAGCTTGTTTTTTCTCAGGGAAAAAAAATTAGAAGTTTTTGCAGGCTGGTTTATACAGGCAACAAACGTTGACACATAAAATAAATTTCTGTTCCCCTAAACTAAATTTATCTGGTAGCTGCTTCCTTAGCTAATCTCTTGTTGCAGATTGAGATAGGAAGAAAAAATCCCAAATGTGACCTTTTCTGGCAGGAAGAGGCTTTAGTTTTTCAAAAAGGTTTATGGAGCAATCATTTAATTTAAGGAAATTAAAACACAATAAATAACATTTCTCCTTCTCTAACTATGACTGGTATCTGTCTTGGAGCACAGCCTCAGAGTCACACATAGGAGATGGACAGGAAAGTCCTGGTAGTCATGACTGGCAGGTCCAAAGCACAAGTGTACTCTGGACAGTGTGATCTGTGCTGGTGGATGAACTTTTTGTCTGCCTTAGAGGAAATTTGCACGTGGTAACTCTTCCAGGACATGGATAAAGCAAAAGGTCAAGGTAAAGTGAAAAGTCAGTAGGAATTCCCTTGTCCAATTCAGTTTTGCAAAAGCCCAGCTCATCAAGGAATCTCTTACCCTATTTTTAAAGGAAAACCTTCTGTTGAGTTGGGATCATTTTCTGAGACCAAGGCTTCCACTTGTGCCCCATGGGTTTCACAAGGCAGCTACAACACTCACAGTCAGACCAGAACCTTGGTGGCCTCCTGTTCCCCCTGAGCTCTGCCTCTCAGTCCTGGCCACCAGCCCTGTGATAACCACAATCTGAGTATTTCAGCCAGCAGTATTTCAGCCCAAACCTTTGAAAGGAACAGCTGTGCTCACAGAGGTAGCCAAAGGAAAGGATTTTTTTCTCTGAAAAGCCTATTGAGAGGAAAGCATGCACTGACTCTGTCTGCCAGGAGATGGATTTCATCTGGTGGCACAGGTGAAAGAGAAGCAGAAACATCCCAAATTAAGAGCCTGGAACCCATCCTGAAACACACATCTGAGTTCAAATTTCCATACTAAGTTGGCAGCCCATGGCTTGGACAGGAGCACCCTTTTTCCTGGGTTAAGAACTGGCTGGATGTAGCCAGGCCCTGAGAGTCATGGTGAATGGTGCCACATCCAGTCACTAGTGGTGTCCCCTAAGGATCTGTGTTGGACCCAGTCCTGTTCAATATCTTTATTGATGATCTGGATGAGGGGATTCAGTCTACCATTAGCATATTTGCAGTTTTATTGTGCTAAGGCTGGTCAGAAAGGATGTGGTGCTGGCAGCTGGGCAGCAGCTGGGCAGCAGCAGTCCAACAGAGCACAGGCAGGAGCAACCTTGGCCAAAGAGGTTTGTGTGGAAGTGGAGGTGGTTGGTATCCTGCCTGTGGTTTCCTGCAACAGGCTTTGTGCCAGCAGGATTGCAGCTCTGGGTGTTCTCTATTCTCCCCTGGGGCAAGGAGAAATCCAGCCCCTTAATTTGGCGGGATGGTGCAAAGAAGAGCATTGCTCCCTGCTTGCAGCCAGGCAGCGTTTGGCCATGGTTTTCCTGGTAGTTCATGCAGGGATGGGATGAGTAAGCAATTCTGCAAGATGATAAGAAATAGTCTTTTTGGTAATAATTAGCTGTGATGAAACAGAAAACAGGAGCTTTCTGGGATTTTTTGGGTGGAGAAATAGTCAATTTATTTCTACAGTGTTTAATGAGAGTAGGAGTTTAAATGCCTTTCTTACAAGCAAAGAGCTTGCATTGATCTCTGTGTCTGACATGTAATTCTGATTTTTCTTAATAGCAGCACTCCTGACAGGCCCTGAACACCAGCCCACTTCTCTTTGCCAGGCAGCAGTGACGTGGCACGCCACTCTCCCATCTGCTCCATAGAGAACATAAGTGCTCCATTATTTGGCCATGAAAAAGAGCATCACGTTGTTTCTTAGTAGCTGAGTTTCTTGGCAGTCGAAACCAAGCAAAACCACTTCTTATTTTTCTTGCTAAAGCAGAACATATCTGCAGGTTTCTGCTGCCAACAAAATGTTGACCCCTCCCCGTCCCGGTGTACAGATGTACACATATCCTCCTGATGATGTACTGGAAGATGGGAGAGATCCTTGAGAGATCTCACCAGCCACTTCACTATATTTAAATAGCAATCTTAGAGCTGAATAAGGAGTCTGCTAAGTAAAATGTATGTAAAGCAGCTGACTCTATTCTCTCACAGGTTCTTATAGGCAAAAAACAAAGACGATTATTAAGACAAAAGAGCACATCACAATTTTGGGAGAAATAACCTCGTGTCTTTCTCTAAAGCTTAGCAAAATTCAAGCCTCCGCATAAAGTTCATTTTTATGGCACAGAGACAACACGAAGAATAGGGTTGTATTTTTCTACAAAATTCCATTCTACTGGTGTATTTAAGCTATATCACCCTTTCTTTTTTTTTTCCCCAAGAGGATTATAACCCATATGTCTGAAGAATTTGTGTACCAAATTTCAGGTGGGATTTCCAGTGTTCCTGCTGGGCCCATTGCTGCAGGAATGATGCTGAAACAGATGGAAACTGTGCTGACAGCCATTGATGTGATTAGTATGTACAAGGGGGTGCTGCCCTGTTCCTGAGGCTCCTGACTGCAGGCCTGGGATGTGGCCTGGGGAGAGGTGATGTTGGGAAGCCTCAGCTGCTGTGTGTGCAAGCAGAGGGAGGTGTGTTTTCTGGAGAGATGGATGGGCAGTGTCACTGGAAGGAGCCCAGCTTTGTCACAGTCTGTCCTTGTCCCTGGCAGTGCAGGCACAATCTGTTTTTATTGACTATTAAATGGGCTCACTCCTATCAGACCATTCCCACTTACGAAGCCATTCTGATGGTGAAGTCCCAGAGACTTACAAGGCTTTAGCCAGAGGGAGAAAGAAGAGAAAGAGAGGAAATCCTACCCACTGAGCCATGTTTGCACAAAGTGAAAGGCTGGGTGTAGTGTAAGGAAGCAAACATGGAATCAGAGAATGATAAGGGGTTGGAAGGGACCTTAAAGATCATCTAGTCCCAACCCTCCTACCTCAGGCAGCGACACCTCCCACTAGACCAGGTTGCTCAATGCCCCATCCAACCTGTCTTCGAACAGTGTCAGGGCTGAGGCATCCACAACCTTCCTGGGCAACCTGTGCCAGTGTCTCACCCTCTCAGAGTAAAAAATTTCTTCTTAATATCTAACATAAATTTCCCCTCTTTCAATTTGTCCCCATTACTCCCCGTCTTATCACTGCAGTTCATGATGAAGAGTCCCTCTCTGGCTTCCCTGTACGCCCCCTCCAGATACTGGAAGGTTGCCATGAGATCTCCACGCAACCTTCTCTTCTCCAGGCTGAACAGCCCCAATGCTCTCAGACTGCCTTCATAGGGGAGGTGCTCCAGTCCCCTTATCAATTTTGTGGCCTCATCTGGACTTGCTCCAACACTTCCATGTCCTTCTTTTGTCAGGGACACCAGAACTGTACTCAGCAATCCTGGTGGGTCCTCACGAGAGCAGAGTAGAGGGACAGAATCACCTTTCTTGACCTACTGGCCACGCTTCTTTTGATGCAGCCCAGGATTTGTTTGACTTTCTGGGCTGTGAGTACACACTGTTGGCTCATGCTGAGTTTTTCATCAACCATCACAGAACTGTGTATGTCACTGCTGTCTTCTCAGCACTTTCTAACCAGTTTTGTTTTCCTTTCCCTTCATGACATCCATTATGCTTTGCAGAATATCAGAGTTTGTCTTATTCACCCCTCTTGTACTCACTGATATCAGCTACTCCCTGTCCTGATCCTGGATGGCTCCTTGGCACCCAGACCCAGCTGGGTAGCATCCTGTGCACCTCCACCACTCCCAATGGACTGCCCTGGCCAGGCTGGGAGCCCTCACATGCTCCCCCCAGTGTGGACCTCAGCTAAGGCAGCCTTTTCATGTGCATGCCAAAGAAAGCAAGACTGAAGAACAAAGGGCTTTAGCCAGGTCAGTGTATGAAGCACCTCTGTATCTCCCTCTCCACTGGCTGTGTGATGATCCCTCCTCTGCTGGTGTGAATTGCTACCTGCTCTCTTGAATAGACATGCTGCAACTCTCATTTCATGAAGACTAAAACCTGATTTATGAGCAGCCTCCTGTGTCCAGAGGAACAGTGTGCCTCAACATGAGGCAAGTCACAGTATGGCATTTGCCTATCACCAGGGCAAATTTGTTGGCTGCTCTGTTGTCCCTGCTTTTTCTCAGAGTGGCAGCTGCTCTGTGTTCTGACAGAGGTTTGGATGAGGCAATCTCTGGCACAGATCTCTTGACACTGCAGACCTGAAGCGCTGCCACTGCCATGGAGGTACAGGAATCTGAGCACACCTCCCCACTGTTCTGCTGCCCCCTCTACTGCTGCCCATCTGAATTACTTGGCTCCCAAAACTGCCACTCTGCACTGCAGCCTGTGAAGAGGGTGATGCTAGAAAACCAGATGATACCATAAGGGAAGACAAAAGAAACCGCTCTGCTCACCACTGACCACTCATTTCCTGTGAGTTTTGGAGAAGATTATATACAGATTGCATTTATATAGTATGTATATGTTCTCTTTGCCCCTGGTGGCCATCAACTTCTGGAGAGAACCAAAGGCTGGGGTTGTTCTTTGGGTTGAATTGGGAGTCAGAGAAAAGAAGTGCAGGATGCAGGGTGGTAAGGACCATAAATGCTGTAAAAAAACCCAAAAAAATTTGCAAGGGAGAAGCAAAAGATTGCAAGGGAGAATGGCCTGAAGCTTTATTGGGTTGATAACCTGATGGCATCTCAAATAGTGGTCAGGAAGTAGCTCAATGAGGGGGTGGCTCAGTCAGACTTTGGGAAAATAGAACTGACTGGGGAAAACAAAGCTTTTCATAATTAAAATTATGTTTTCTACAGGAGACAGAGTTGGAGGAATTTCCTTGTGCAAGGACATTTCCAGAACACAGCCAGTTTCCCAACACTCTGTCTGATGAGTCAAAGCAAAATAAAGCATGTTTGATAAAAAACCCCAAAACATAGTACATTCAGAGCACTGTTTACGTTAACAATGAGGCAATTAATAGCTTGCACCAGAAACAATTGACCACAACTGAGAATATTCCTGTCCTGTTTTAGTCACTACTTCCCCAGACCCCAGCACTTCCTCCTGGTGTGCCATGCCTGCTTACAGGCTAGAGGCACAGCCAGGCGTGGTGCATCTCTTCCAGTATCTTCCCCTAGTTCCCCCAGAACAACTTCAGCAGCAAGGACTTCTCGAGCTGGTCCTGCAGTGACTGCAGTTCAGACAGCCCTGGACTGCATTTGGTCTGTGCCACCAGATGAAATCCATCTCCTGGCAGACAGAGTCAGAGCATGCTTTCCTCTCAACAGGCTTTTCAGAGAAATCCTTTCATTTGGCTACCCCTGTGAGCACAGCTGTTCCTTTCAAAGGTTTGGGCTGAAATATCGTTAGCTGAAACATTCAGTCTGAGCCCCGAAATTCTTAAGATCTTGCTAGACCTAGCTTGGTCTCACACTCCCACATCTTTTTCTCTAGCATTTTGCTCATTTGTTTATACTGAAGATTCACTGTTGTTGCAAGAAGCATCTCAAGTGCTTTACCACTTTGCAGAAGACATCTGCACAATCCCATCTGCCATGCTGTGTTGCTTGTACACACATATTTCAGCACCAGAGTATGAGCAAGCAGTGCAAGCAGGTGGCCAGCAGCAGCAAGTTCACCCAGATAAGGGGCTCTTTAGCAGAAAGGCAGCTGTAGCCCACATTCCCCAGCAGGGGGTAACATCAGGGGCTCTGTGTGTCAAGCATTGGTGAACCGAGACAAAATCTTAATATTCCAGCTCCTGAGCCATTTCATAACATCTCCAGCCATCTGTCCTTTGGCAGGATCTTGTGGTAAGTGCAGTGAAGGTAAACAATGCTTTATGCAACAAGGGCTGGCATGCTCTTCCCAAAACTGTTACCCAGCTCCTAAATTAGCATTATGCTTATGCTGAGATTGCTCCAGTCACTCAGGCCATCTGTCCTGTTCAATTCACCTGGCAGAGGCATATTCTTCTCCTTTACTGATATTATGCTCAAACCACATTAAACAACTACTGTTGTGTCTTTCAAGGAAAATCAAGTTTGTAAGCTGGAAATTGTGGCCAGCTCCTTCCCACAAATAAAAGGGCAGAAAACCAAAAGGCAAGAAGCTGAAAGCAGTAATGCAATTAGGACCTGTTTGCACGAGTCTCCAGGCCTGCATAAAGGTGAAATAATCTAGAAAAATGGCCTCCTTGGACCCTTTCCCTTTTCAAATTATTCCTTGCTTAAAACAGGCTTTAAATACATTTGTGGATGATAAGGAAATTCAGGCTAGTTAATCACGGTTGACACGAAGAATCCACTCAGGACAGAGAATTAGCAAACATGTTTCCTTCTTCAAAACTGGGATGTAATCCCACCTATCCCCTCCCAGTCCAAAGAAGCAGCCTATGGTGTCTCAGTGCCAGAAAGCACAAGGCTTCCAAGTTCCCCTGCAAAGGCTTTAAGACTCAGAGACAAATCTCTTGAATTTCACTGTGTATTTTAGCCCCCACCCAAGTGACCAGAGCTACTTTTGTACATGCCAGTACCTCTTCTCCAGCAGCTGAGCTGAAATGCAAAGAGCAAACCAGCCCTGATCTTCCAGCAGGCGCTTGTGGGGCTGTGCAGCGCAGTGGAATCAAGCATGCATTTGGAAAACCACCTGCTGTGCCTGCTGAGGCTGCTTCACTGGGCAAGAGGCAGCCAAACACAAAGGATGTGGGCAATGCAAAGCACTTGGTCTGGAACTCTGCAGCAGCCTGTCTGCCTTGGAAGGAGCAGCCAAAGCCCTGTGTAGTCATGGCTGTGTGAAATGCAGCAAGCAGACTTTGTGAACTGCTCCTGAGCTTTGTGTCAGTTCTTGTGTAACTCTGCCCTGTCTGGGGTCAGGACCCTGCATCACCAAACTCCCTGTTCATCTCTGAAAGCCAAAGCCAAACCCAAACCCAAATCAAAATGTGCTTTCCTATCTCAACCAAAATTGAAACCTGCATTATTTCAGAGTAATGTCTGTGTTTTGTTCCTTTTTGTCACAAACTACCTCTTCTTTTCCTGAAACAAAATGCAATTCTCCCTTACTTTGGAATTTCCCACACCACCAAAAAGGCTGACTTCTGCTGAGCCCTATGCAAGATGCTGCCACCAGTAGCACTCTGTGGTTGATGTGAGCAAAGTGAGGTTTGCAGAAAGAGGTTTTTAAAGACTAGACATGACACAGAAAGAAGAACCAAGATGCTTGGAGACCTTGTCCGCTGGTAGAGGAGCTTCAGCAAGTCATTCCCTTTCAGTTTTCTTCTATGATTGAGATATCAAGTATCTCAGCTTCATCTACCCCATTGTTGCTTTTCCCACCAGTATCTCTTGTTCCACCAAAAGATACAAACTGTTGCTGCAGGTAAAGTCTGACTGACTTAGATATTAAGAAAATTCTTAAGAAATTCTTCACTATGGGGATGTTGAGGCACTGGAACAGGTTGTCCAGAGAAGCTGTGGATGCCCCATCCCCGGCAGTGTTCAAGGCCAGGCTGGATGAGGCTGTGTTTGTCTACTGGGAGGTGTGCCTGCCCATGCAGGGCAGTTGGAACTAGATGGTCTTTTCACCTCAAACCGTGCTATGACTCTGTGACTTCAGGTATAACACAGTTCCCTAGAGTACATGCACGTTGTGGGAGGCACCCTAAGATCCAGAATGATTATTGGGATGCTAGCTTTGGTAGCCATCCTGCTTGGCAGCATCCAACCCTGTTCATGCCCTTCAGCAGCAGCACTGTGCTTCTCTATCCAGGTTAAGGCTGTGCATCTAAGTTCAGCATAACTATAGATATAATTGGGTTTTTTAGATCTATAAGTAAAGCTGTAGAGATTTGTCTGGTTTTTGCATTAGGATCAGCAGATTTGGCATGAGCTCCAGGCGCATTGTTCCTGCAGTGACTGCAGAGGGAAGCGGGCTGCATGCGTTGGCCATGGTTAGCTATAGGTGGCACATTTGAACAGGGTAACCCCTGCCTTCCCTCAGCAGCCAGAGAGATCCCTGGTAAGGGACCTGACAGACATAGCTTTCCTCCAGAGGAGGGATTAGATGAACATCTGCTCTTCAGCAAACAGATACACCCACACCTACATCAGCTGCTGATAAGCAGAGCTGCTGGGAAGCCAGATTTGATGAGGTCTTGCATGTGGCTGCAGGTGATTTCAGGCCCCTCATGCTGCTTGCAGGGCACTGGGGTGCTTGTAGTGTGCTGTCCATCAGTGCTGTCAGGACAAGATCTTTCTTTTGTCTCCCTCTCCATTCTCCTCCTCCCCTCAGTCATCTCGATGAGCCTCTGCAGGACTTCATCTCTCATCTAGTCTGGAACTCCATCACAGCAGCCTGGAGCTGGCTGTCTTACTGCTTCCTCACCTTCTCCCTCCCTGCTGCCTTTAAACCACCTGTCTGGGATATTTCTGGGGCCTGTGGTTTTCCCCAGGTTGCCAAGTCTCTTCTGGAAAGCATGAGTGGCTCTAAGCACTGTATGCATATGCATGGGTGATTTATAGTTCAGTTTGTGAAGCCAGACTAAAACCTCGGCAGCAATAGCGTATTTTCAGATACACTGGAAATGAAAATATTTAAGGTTTGCTCTTAGTGAAAAAGTAAGAAAAACACCCATCTGTTTGGGACCAAATAATTAATGGGGGGAGGCAGAAGGGCATTCTAATTACCCAGTGGTTTTCTTGTTTCTCAAAGTGCAAGCAACATCTTCAAGAAAAACAAGAGCAGAACATGAAGAAGAGCAGGCCTTGCATTTAAAAGACAAAGTCTTGGATGTCAACTTTTCACAACATTTTTCTTTTTTTTTTTTCTATTTATTATTTTTTATTTTCCAGCTGAAGCTGTTTCCCAAATGCTCCCCACTTCCCAAAGGCTGCTGGAAGTGACTCAGGCGTGCACAGGGCTGACAGGGCACAGCTGTGACTGGGCAGTGGCAGATGCCTCTAACTCAGACTGGGCACTGCCCCATCACCTCTGCCTGCCCAGGCTGGACTGGCACCTCTTCAGGGCAGGGCCCCTTCTTAGAGCGGGTGAAAACCACCCTGGCTCCATGGAAGCTGCAAGATGCCCTTGCTCCAGCATCCAGGCCATGCATCCTTGAGCCTCACTGTCCTGGTTCTCAGCTTGCCCCTGGGCAAGAAGAATGACAAATTGTTTCTATAAGCTTCACGGTGTTTCCGAAGAGAAGGAGACTGGTATGAGAGGCACCATACGCCCAAGTCCGGTGGGCAAAAATGCTGTGGTTTTGCTTGAATTTTAAATAAGAATATAGCATGTTTTTTCATCACAGCTCCCCCACCAATAGACACTTTCACACTTTGTCTGATAAAAATCCCATAATTTGATAACATGGTAAATAGGTTTCAATGTTCCCTTTCTCAAAGATACCCTCATACTTTGTCCTGTCTTGGGTTCAACCTGGATGCATCCACACTGCTGATTAACACTAAAATTCTTAAAATACTCCTAAATTTTTCTTATAATAAAAAACGGAATTATTTTTAAGACATTCTTTAAAATTATTAAACCTATTCTTAAATTATTCTCTAAAATGGTCTTAAACAGCTCCAGAAGGCAGGTGATAGAAGCATGCAGAAAACAGCAGAAAGAGACAGAAGGACTACATCAGAACTGCAGTCATTAAAGCTTTTTCTACCACATAAGGACAGTCCCTTGGCTTCACTGGTACTTCCAAGATAAGTAAGTGACCATACTACTGTCAAATGGAGTTCAACTGGAGGAGAAATGAGAAAAATTGATGAAATATTTTATGTGAACCTCTAGTTATCTCTAGTGGCAGATCTGAATTTGTAATGCAGACAAAACATTATTTAAAATTTAGGTCTTTTTGTTTCAACCCTAGGATTTTATAAGCCTGTCCCTGGCGGTATCTGAGTAACAGGATATAACTGTGTTCTTTTACGCTGAAAGAGCAATGTCTATCTTTTTTTTGATGATGGAAGAGGAAAAGTGACAAAATTTGCACCCTGGCTTGTATATCCTTATCAGATGTAAAGGAAATTCAGAAATTTAAATATGGGTGAAAAAGATGGGGAAATAATGCCTGTGTCACTGCACATGACAGATTTGACTGTTCTTGTTTTCCTGAAGTGTTCTACAGCTTAGTGTGGAGATCTTCCAACACCTGGCAAATGAAATATGGGTAATTGTGGAAGTAGTTTTCCTGAGTGTAGATTGATTTATTTAATATCTCTCTACCTCAAATGGCAAAGGAACACTTTGAAGAAAACATGTTTGTTAAGGTTCTCAGTTTATTTCCCCTTCAGAGCTGAGGAAAGGATTGACCCTAGGGAGTCAGGGACCTCTCCTAGTAAAACCAGACTTCTCAATCCCAGTATAGCTGAGGCAGAGAGCAAGCAAGCTTGAAAAACTCCTTAAAACGGCATCAGGCTTACATCTCCTGCTACAAAGAGCCAGTGAAAGATAAGGCAAAAAATAAAATTTCCTGAAGAAAACACCACCAAAACAGCTTCTGCAGCACACCAAAGTCTCCAGGTGAGGTTTCAGCTGCTCCAGCTCTTGGGGGCTTTTACATTCCATCAGAGGAGAATGGATGGAACATTTTATGTGAGAGACTGGTCTTGGTCAACCCTAAGGCAGGTTTTACATCCTCTGGTGGGATGAAATATATGCTCACACCTCTGATGAAGCTGTGCAAAAGTCAGGTGGCACAGCTTAAGCAGATTTAAAGGAAAGTGAGTTTAAAACTAGCTCCTACCTCTGCCAGCAATGACTGAGCACTTGGAGGAAGGCATTTGAGCTGCTGGGAGAAGTTATGAAGCTTCGTTTGGCCATACGCAAAATTTATGATCATGAGCTGATCTAGCTAAAGCACTACAAACCATGCAAATGAAATCTCAGTTAAATCTAGTTACATTTATTTATGCATTTCTGTACCATCTTTGTGCCTTTCTCCCATGAAAGCAAGCTAAATTTACATAAGCCACATTTATGTCAGCTTCAGTGTAACCTTTTGTATGCAGGTTTCTCTAAAACATTTTTTTAAACTGTCTTGAAGACAAGACACCATACTCATCTTTTCCAGAAACTTTGTCAAAGCATCACCACATATTCCTGGAGCAGGGACTGGTACATTTTTGTTTACTTCCTGCAATTCTACCAAAGTTAGTACTAAATACCACTGGAGCATCACAGCCAGTGCTTTGTGCACTAGCCCTACTGTGGTCAGTGGAACTGCACTTGTGGGACTAAATTTGGCCCTGTGGGTCACTGTCCTGCTGAGCTGCATTGGGAAAAACGAAAAATGCAAAGGGAGAAGAAAATACACAAGGGTGAGCTGGCCTTCTGCTGTGAAATTGGAGCCATCATAATGATTAAAAATATTTATTCTTGAAAAATTAAAACCAGGCAGGAAAATCTAGGCAGGGACAATCTGTACCTTCATGCATCTTCCTCTTCCCAGTGCTCCCCTTGCAATTTTAGCTCTGGCCCTCTTTTTCCCGCAAGTTGTTTTGCAACCTCTGCTCCTTGTTGCACTGTGTACCACAGCACAAACAGCCCCATGGTGACAATCAGGGTCTAATGCAGGATGGTGAACAGTCAGGATACTTAAATAGGGTGAGTTTTGGAGTCAGGACCTTAGGCCAGATGCTGGTTCCCAAACTAGTTTTGTTGGCTCTCTGGAAAACTCTCCAAAACAAGAGTAATGCTAGAGCACAAGCTTTGCTATAGTTGACCCAGGTTGTCCCACCTCTTCCTTCTTTAGTTAATTTGGACCACCAGGATCAGAGCTGGAATCCTGTTGTTTTTTGGGGCTGTGACTGGATCCTGTAAAGATTTCCCTAATTCATCTCTTCCTGAGACACCTCAGCTTATTTTTTCACTTTTTTTTTTTTTTTTTTTGAGAAAATAGCATGTCTTAAGGGTATCAAAAAATAACACTGCAAAATGAGCAGTTGAAAGTGAGGTACAAGGTGGGAAGACAGAGAACTTGGGCTAAGGTGAGTGAGGGGAGTTTGGCTGCTTACAGGATTGTCTGCACCCTTGGTTACCATGACCTGGCTCAGGTTCCCTGTCCTCTGATGAGCAGGTCTGATTTTCACAGCACTTTGCCCACATAGCTTTCGAGAGCTACAGGGCAGTGGGAGAAAGCATTGTGTGTTTTGGTGGTTTTGCCCTGTTTTCTGGAGGGCATGTGAGGAGGAGCTGACAAGAGCTGGTAGCTGAGCAGAGGCATGTGGGAGTCCTGCCACCAGCTCTGCAGAGCCAAACAGCTGCACAGCTGCTGTGCCAAAAGTGGAAGCTGGGGCACACAGCCAGACTGGCTTTGCACAAAGGGGAACCAGCTAGGTGCTGGGAGCCCAGATCGTGCTCTCTGTTTACAGCAGGTAAAGTTAAGAGTTTGCTAGTTGCAGCAGGACAGCTCCACGCCCAGCTGGCAATGCAGGCAACAGAGCTTGATTCCTTGGGTCAATGTGGTGCAGCAGAAGAGGAAGTGGCACTGGAGCATCTGAGGGCACAAAATAAAGAGATTGGCTCAAGTGTGGTAAGATGTTCATCCTCATTGCCTGCTGTCTGTTTCCTTCTCAGTGCTGCACTGGCCATTCTGCCCTGTCCCTGGCTGCCTGTGACCTCCCTAGATCTCCCCTCAGCACGCCACAGGCTTGTGCTCCATTGCTGAATCCGTGCTAGCAAAGGCAGACAAGCAGCTGCACGCAGGAGCGAGGGGCTGGCACAGGAATGGCTGCACTCAGTGGACTGTCAGCCCGTGTTGTGGAGATGTCCTTTGCTGGAGGGCTGTGGGCAGCAGAGGCACCACCAGGCTGCGTTTAGCCATGGGCTGGTGAGCCCCAGAACAGCTGCCATACAGCTGTCTGTATCCCTCCTTTGGTTTTTTTTTTAGTGCCTTTTTACCCCTTGCCATCCTCTGCTCGAGGCTGCCCCTAATATGCTGTGGTGGGGTCCAGCAGAGATGAAAGGACTACTCAGAGTAGATGGGAGACAGGGAAAGAGGCTGTGCAAGTGCAGAAACCCCTAACATGTAGTTGTCTGAACTGAGGAACTCACACCACGCTTCCTACTCCGGCATTGCTCCAACATGAAGCATTTTGCCCGTTTTAATCATATACCATGAAATCTGTAGGCGCTCTAGGACCACATTCACAATTAGAGACAGAGAAGCTGGGTAACAGCTGCAGCAGTCAGGGAGACAACAGCTTGCATATATTGAAACATACAGAAACACTCTTTCCAGAAAACTGGACTATATCTCACTATTTGCTTAGGGGGGGAACCTAAATGCCCAAAGGCAGCCAGTGCTGTCCCCATGCCAGCTTCCAGCTCCATCTGGGCATCCCTACAGCCTCAGGAGCCAGCAACTGCCGACCACACTGCAGCACTAATAGCTGCTCCCTCGCAGGCTCCTGCTAAAGCGCACACTGTTGGCTGAGGAGGAGGAGGACGCTGAAGCAAAGCCAAGCTGAGAGGTAGGTAATGCTCAAAGGCATGGCAATTTGCTTTACCTATCAAGCACTGAAGAAAACTTTCCCAAACCCTGGCACTTTGCTACAAGGTGATGGTATTTTATCTTTAGAACAGCTTGTTTTCTTTCTGATGCTTCTCTGTTGGTTTTTGGACTCTGGGAAGCCTAAATGCTGCTCTTGCAGCTGCCTTTTCACTGTCTTGGAAGAGGCTATGTTGCAAGTTGGTCAGTCCTTCTTCCCTGGCAGATTCCTGTATTTTTGCACCCGTGGCTCTGGATAACCTGGCGCATCTGTCAGCTCTGCAGCACCTTCTCACCTTTGGTAATCCAGTCCCTAGTGCAGAGGATGTGAAACACAAGCATGCTGGGGATGTTTTCAGCTCAGGTGCTGTGTGTTCACACTTTGGTGATGTCCAAAGAGCTGATCTTTTCTCTCCTGAGTAGTTCTCTGAAAACACTTCAAATGAAGTGTAAGACCTGTGTGTCCCTCACTACCAGCAGAGTTGGCTGCTTTTTATGACGGCAGAATTTTCTCTCCACATGCAGCAATTCCCTACCCTCTGTTCTCACACCACAGGTAAGCCTCCTCTTGCAGTGCAATGTGCACTCAGTGGCCACGATGGAACCGGAGTGGATGTCAGGGCAACAGTAGGAAGCAGCTGCTTGCCCAGCTGCCTCTTCCCCACAGCCTGTGGCTCAGCCCTGCACCACACAGTGAACCAGTCACTTTGCTGATGCTGCTGAAAACTTTTTGTTTCCTGGAAGACTGGATGCCCTTGCTTTTTGAATAAGATCGATTTGCAGCCAGAGCAGGCAGACCTCCCTGCTGTGCCCCTTGGAATGCTTCAGGACAGCACAGCCACACTGAAGCTGGAGTTCTGCTAACTGGAATTATGGCTATTTTGCTAGACCAACCTCTCAGAATCCTTTCCAGGTTCCTCCATTATTTTTGTATTGGTTGTGTGAATTTTTTTCCTGAAGAGTTTCTTGGAGGATCACCAAGCACCCTTGGGATCAGCAGAATGGAGGGTGCTGAATGCTTCTTCTGATAGGTTGTGTAACACCTGAAGGCCATTTGTGTGATCTTGTTAGCTGCCAGCACCTTAGGACGGACCATAGCTTAGGATTCTAGACATAAGATTAGCTAAAAACCAACTCTATATTAAAGGCAAGACTGGATGTCAGACTTGCAGATATTCCCAGGGCTGAGTTTTTAACATCCTCAGTGATTTAATGATGCTATTTTGTCACAGGTTTCTAGAGAGTCTGGAGACAATTGTGTAATTTTCCTGTGCAGTCACCTCCTTCTTTTGTGCAGAGGTATGTTTTATATCAACCTTAATGAAACCATGATGGGAGAGCACTCATACTCTTGAATAGCATGCCTTATTGGGAAGTACATTAAGTGTTAACCTCCCTTGGTTTATGTGGTCAGCTGCTGTTTGATGTCTTATCACAAACCTATTCACATTTCAAAGAGCAAAGAAAACCCCAAAATGTTGTTTTTTTGGTTTTGTTTTTGTTTTTTTTTTTAATGATGTGATTTCACTTTGTTGCCTTGGACTGTGGATCTATTTTATTATGCTACAGAGAAGAACTTCAAATTTGCTTTTGATTTTCTGAGGTGAAATGAGCCATAGCAGGAACAAATGAGGGTTGGTTTGTTCCATCTTCACACCCATTTTGCTGATAAAAGTCCTAAATAGTCAAAAAGACAAGCTTACTTTATCTCAGCTTGTCTATCATTGACAAAGTGAGGTGCAAAGATTTCCCAGTGCTGACTGCCCCCACGTACACGCTGGGCTCTTCTTTAAAGAAAGCTGGCACTGGGAAGAGTTTTCCAAGTTTGGAATCGCTCACTTTGCACATATTTGATAGAATAAAGGTCAAGCAAGCAGACAGCATTTTGGATTAAGGAAACATATACATCCAAACCACTTTTTTTTTTGTTCTGTTTTGAACATTATTTGAGATAATTCAAGAGCTTTCTTTTTGTTCAAAGAGTGCCTAAAGCACTGTGACTCAACTCTTGACTTTGGAATTTCTCAGATGTTCTTTGTTCTGTCCAAGAAATATGGACACATTACCATTTTTCTTGTCTATAAATTAGGTCTGGTCTTGAGTTAGCTCCTGCTCAGAAAGACCCTCAAAATGTTAATGAAACTTTTGACATTTTACTCTCCTGCCTACCAACTTACAAGGCAGGAAGTCTTGAATTATTGGTCCTTGGAATTATCTGAGCTTACCAGAAAAGAGTCAGCAAAAGAAAATATATGCATGGTAAAAGGAAATAGAGGTTTTAACTATGCAGTGGAAAAGTTAATCTGCTTTATCCCACTCATTTGAAACCCACACCAGAAAAAAATAAAGCTGAAGTTTGATATCAAGAAGGAAACCTGACCCATATATCTGCATACCGGAAAGTGACTCGCCCTTCTCTTATTCAACCAAGCTTCTTGCTGGATTTTTTATTTTTTGAACATTTTAGGCCTTATCTCTTATCTTCATGGAGCTGAGCATGTTCATCCCCAGCCCATAGGAGAGGATGATAGTGTAGGTGGTGGGTATCTGTTTTACCCTGCCTAGCTTAAGGGATCTTCCTCACTGCTGTGGAGAGGAGAGGGTAAGAAGATGAATGGAAAAAGAAAACTCCTTTCAGTCAGTGCACGGTCAGCGAAAGTCACATTTGCAGCCCCAGGCTGCTGCTGGCAAACCTTGGCATGCCTCCCTGTAAGCAGCAGGGGCTTAATTTTTGCTTGTTCCCTCGAGCAGCACCGTGCAAGATCAGGAGAGAGTTTAAACGTGGTGAGCATTGATCCTTGCAGGTTTTGTACCTGCACTGCTGCCTTCAGCTCAAGACAGGGGTGTCTGATGCACAGCAGAACATCTGCCCTGCTTGCTCATGGTGTGTCTGCACGCTGAGTGCAAGGGCCTTCCCTCTCCCCAGAACACTCTGACTCATGAATCCAGCACAGCAGCTGTGCTTGTTTTGCTTGTTTGCAGCGGTGTGGATGGTGGACGTGCCTGGTGTGGATAGCAGGGTGGGTCTTTCGTGTGAAAAATTAGTTCCCATGAGCCTGGTGCCACACCTTGCTAGAGACCTTTGCCCCTCAATGTCTTGAGCAGAAAAGTTTGAAAGTCTCTCTCTGATATCAGTGAGAAGCCCACACGGGTTGAACATAGCACAGGAGTGTGTACATGTCTGCATTCTGCATTGTCAAACTCTTTTTTTGAGTTAAAACCTTATGTTTGTCATTGTAAGCTTGATCCTTACACTTCCAGCTTCTGCCAAAGACGTTCTGGTGCCCTCATTGCCAGGCCCTTTGACTGATCACCGCTCGTAGAGAGGGCTAAGCAAACCTTGAGGTTTTCAGCCCTTGGTATCTTGCACATTTCCTGCAAGAGGTGGCAGAAAAATGTGTTTCCTGAGATGAAGTAAGTGAAAAATAATAGCTATGAAAATCAGACCAAAAGAACCTAAAAAAAAGTAAGAAAAATAGTAAAGCTGTTCATCAGCTTCCTGTTTACCAGAGACTCAGATAAAGTTTTACCAGTGTTGCCAAGCTCTTCTCACACCTCTGCTCATACTGCAGCAGTGTAGGTGTGTGTTACCCCAACAAAGCCTCTTTTTGTGCCCCGGCAAGGCAGAGGCCTGAAGGAGACAGGACAATGCTACACAGATGCCTGCTTTGAGATTTTAGCCACTGTGGTCAAGATGGGAAATGCCAGATGCCCAGATTTCAGTGCATGATGCTTTCATGCTGAGAGCAGCCTGCCAGTGGCAGGGTGCAGGTTTGAATCCAGGGTCTCTGGGTCATCAACCCGGTTTTAAACTACACAGACTTCCCTGTTTTAAGGGCATGATTTCATGTGTTTTACCTTTTTCCCTTAAAAATTGGATAATCATCATGAGTTTCTTTCCAGAGGAGGCTCTGGCAGCTTAAATGGAGACAGACACGGGCCCTGGTACCCACATGGGGAGTTTCCCACCCTGAGGCCTCCTGGCTCCTCACAGCCACTGGGCTGACATGGTCTGAGGCCATTTGAGAGGCAGAAATGGTGCAGCTACTTGTGCTTTTCAGTGGTCTCTGACAGGCTCTGCCTGGCTCAGTGCTGGGATCAGAGCCATGCCTTGGCTGGGCTGGGGGGGGGGGAGCAGGTGCAGGGCCACCCAGCAGTGGTGATGATGGTGGCCAGTGGCCACCTTTGCTCTGAGCCAGTGTGGCCAGTGCCAAGGTGTGTTGGTGAGCTCTGGGCGGCCAGTCAGCACAGGGACCCTTGATAATCAGCCAGTCTATGCCAGAGAAGGAATGATGTTTCAGTTAGTGCAATTATAGTTGCTGGAAAGCACTAGAAGGAATAAGCAGGCTGCAGGAAAATGAAAACAGTAGGGGCTGATACAGATCTGCCAAGAGGCAGCTATGTCAAATCAGCCTCAATTACAGGCTCATACTAGGTGGCAAAGCAGTAGTATCCCATACCTCAGAGCTAGCAAGCTTTCTGAGCGCCTCAAACAGACTTTATGTGGGTGCACAAGTGCTCAGACAAACTCCTGAGTGGTTGCCACTGGACAGGAGAGCTGGACAGAAGGATCCTTCATCCAGGACTGCACTGTGCCCTTGCACAAACCAGCATTTGCTGCACTTTGCTGCTCTGGATGAAGCTCTGGTGCATGATTTTGCTACTTTTACACATACCATCATATTGGGAAGGGGTACAAATGTACTGGGGGACAGGATGACTGCTCAAATTGACCTTGACAGATGAAAAAGCCTGGCAGCAATGAGCTGCAGTGCATCAAGGACATGTCACCACTTCTCCCCAGGGGCAGGGTCAGCTGAGGCCACAAACACAGCATAGGGAAGGCAGCAGTTCTGGGGAGAGCAGCACTTCTGGAGAAGGCAGCATTTTTGGAGAAAGCATCGGGGTGCTGAAATCCAGCACAAAAGAACTGTGAATCACCAGTGCTATGTGACTGCAGAAGGAAACAGCTACCCCAGACAGGTGACTCTTCCAGTCTGCTTTGCTGGTTTGGGGCACTGCAATGCAAAAAAAGACTAAGAAAAATTGGACACTTGCCAAAGAAGAACAGTAACTACAATAAACAGTTTAGAAAGCATTACTTCAGAGGAAAAAACATGAAATGTGAGCTGTTAAGATTGAAGAAAACATTGCCTTATAATATTTTAAAATAGCTAGAAGTAATTGTTCTTCCATGTTTAAGGTAAATAACTGGCTCAAATTATACCAGGAGGGTTCTGGATGAAGACAAATTTACTAGGAGTGAATCTGGAGAAGCACTTGGATATTTCATAAGGAGAAGCTGGGGAAAAGCAGGGGCTGTAGGAGCAAGTGGAGCAACTGCATAGCAAGAGTAACAGTGGGACACTGCCCCTGCCTTCAAGACAGGAGATGGACTCCATGATTGCCCAGTGTCCCACACAGCCCTGTCTTCTGTGATTTCTCTGTTCTAACTGATTCTTGCTTGCAGCCTTCTCTGCTCTCCACCCTCAGCCAAAGCACTGTCAGATGCAAATCTGAGAGGTGCCTGTGCACTGGTGAACCAAAAATTTGGGATAGCAAAGGTTTAAAAACCTAAGTGCTCCAGGGTGAGGAAAAAAAAGCATCAGGTAAAGGACAGATGGAGATTTTTGTTCTCAAAGACTTCGTGTGCGGGAGATGTATTTGTTTACTCCTTTTTGTCCCACAATTACCCTGTCGTAACACTTGGGTGACAAAATTCCACTCGCTGCTGACACTACTGTGAATGAGTTAGTGTGCTGGGAGTTTTGCAACGCACTGATTTCTGCTTGGGTGAAACCAAACGATTGTGCAAGGCTGCAGCTGTCAGAGCTATAATCCTTGTGGCTTTGGTGCCGGCAGCGAAAAGCAGAGCGTGGAGCAGAATGAGCTCATCCAGGCCTCACCAAATACCTCCAGCTGCTTCTCCTACACAAACTCAACAACAGTTTTTGGAGGATTCTCTGGCTCACAGCCTTTTTTATTGCACTGAGCATCTGCTGCAGGAGAGAGAGCCAGAACAATGCCCAATAGGTTTTTCTGGTGCACATTTGTACATGTCTGCAAACACAAGCACTTTGTTATGGTAATACAACTCCACGTTTTAGTGGAGGGTGTCAATTTTTTTGCTGATCAAGCTGAAAAGAAAAATAAAAATTTCTGCCTGCTATCAGCAGAACAGATGCATCTTAGTTCTACAGGAAAGTTTTTTAAGCTTTAAAGTCTGATTCATTTTGAGGAAGAAGGGTTAGAAGAAGAGGTTATTTATAAAACAAAATGCTATATTTGAAAATGACACATTTGAAAATTATAAATGGTAGTGTTCTGTCTGGAACTTCTCAGAATAAAGTATTGCAATTGTTCCTTCTTTTCCCCTTGATTTGGAGGGGAAAATCCTTCCCCCAGACAGCTTGGCACTTTCAGAGATATTTTAGTCAACAAAAATATACTTTTTTGATGTCAGAAAACCTCATCACTCAGAATCTTACCTGATCACAAAGTCTCACCCCACCTTTGTATGTGGGCATACAAATATGTTATTCCCGTCAAGGAAAGGAAGTGAACCATTCTGCCATATGACAGATGTTTACCTCTACACTGGCAGTGGTCTGATGAAATGAATTTTCGTTAAGATAATGTGGTCCTGCTAAGATGGTGTGTTGATAGCTGATGCTGATAGACCCAAACATTGTGAAAAGAGCTAAAGCAGGCAAGGATTCCTCAAAAGATAGCTCCTGTGTGGCATTTCCTCTTGTACCTCACAGGCGGCTGCCAGCCCAGGGCATCCAGGGCTCAGTGTCCCTCTTGCCCATCCCTGCTGCCCTGAGGAAGATGGATGCAAGGGGTTCACTGAGGGTGCTGCAGTTGGGGAAGGGCAGTTGCTGGTCCATACAGGCAGCAGAGACACTTAGGAGAGGTTCTTTGGGACAGAGAGATGGCCAGGAGGAGGAATCTGGGGTGGGACCACCATCAAACTACTTGCCAAGCTGCTCCCACGCTGCAGAGGACGTGCTCACCCTGACCTCCCACTGCTACCTTCTCCTGCAAAACTGAGTTGTCCTCATTGTTTTTCTCACCAACAGTGATGACTGCTGGTATCTTGGAAGGCATTTCAGCTGAACAACCCAGCATCTCTGAACATCTCATAACCAGTATTGCAATTAATACTGTTTGTTTTCTTCTGCTGAACTAAGTCATCTCTTCCAATATGACACAGTAAGCCCTCTGAGATGTAAAATGAGGGCAGATCTGAAAGGGAAAGGCCTCCTTTTGACTAAGAAATTTATTTTATTTTACTGTTGAGCAAAGGCAGAGGAAAGTGGTCTTCTTGGATAACAGCACCTGACTTGGCTGGTTGCCACAGCTCTGAGATAAGTGGAAGCTGAGCATCACATGTAATTAAATGTGTCCTCCTCTTTCTAGATGGGTGGTATGTCAGCAGGCAGATCCAGGAAATACTTAGCTTTTTCTTAGAAAATACCCTATCATGTAGGCTCTCTCACTGCTTTTTTTGCCATATTTTCCTAATGACTGCTACTCCAACACCAGAGCCTGTGCCGTGGTGTCGGAAAGGTGCCTCCCATCCACCATAGAGAACAAAAAGAGTGATACCAGGGCTTGTGGCCAGCACTTCTACGGCCAAAGCAAGCTCTTGCTGGTGGGGTCTTCTGTGGCAACTACAGTTTCCTTTCTATGTTCAAACTCAATTCATCTAGACCATCTGCCGGAAGAAGGAGAAGTTCCTGCAAGAGCAGGCATAGGGGTTTTGCAGCAGCTCAGCTGATCATCACCCCCAGGCTGAGGAGCTGCAGAGATGGCACAGGATAAGGAAACCCTCTGGGACTAATGTCAGAGGCTGAGCTGGTGTGCATGGGGTTTCTCCACTGCCAGGGAACATTTCTGGCTATAGGAGCTGGAGTTGTGGCCATGCTGTTTGTCTCACAGCAAGATTCCTTTTGGTTCCAGCATTTGCCACAGTCTGTCCATGAAACATAGGGCTTCAGTGAAGCATCACTTCCCTGACCTTGGGGCTCCGAGTAGTTTGGAGGAGTGGAAGTCTGCATTACTCTGATGTGCTGATCACTTTTGGGCTGGTAGTGTCTTCAGCTATAAGAAGGGTTGCATGGGAGTTCTTTCCACACTGAAGCAACTTTTCTAACAGAAGATAAAACACCAGAAACTGCAACTTGGAGTGCAAATAAAGGAACGGCTGTGGTGGCAGCTAAAAGGGAAGCATGAGCAGTGTGGTGCACAGACACTGGAGACTCCTCAGCTCTACCATCTGTCTGGGGCTGTGGTGGCTGCTGCAGGCTGACTCTGACAGCCACTGCCAAAACATGAGCAGACAAAACAGAAAGCTCCTCATACAGCCATATTTTTGCTACGTTTTTAAATGTGAATGGGGACTGCTTGCCCAGCCTTTTCACAAAGTGATGGTACCATATGGCTCTTCCCTTGTGTGGTTCACAGTACTGAGTGGGTGCATGGACCCAAAATGGCCCTAAGCTGGAGCACCAGAGATACCCACAGTCAGTTGTCTCTGTTTTGCTGTAAGGTATTTCTTTCTCACAGGAAAGCCTGCAGGAGTATGGAAAGTATCACTAGCCCTAGTATCAGGGACCAACTAAAATTGAGCTGGAGGGACATTGCAGGGCAGCAGTCAGTGCTCCTGGAGAAGGAAGCTCTGGAGTGGATTTTAGATAGGTTCTTAACAAACAGATTTGAGAACTTCTTGCTCCTCAGTTCCCACCCAGCACATTGGGAAAATCCTGAGGCCCTGGGGGGGATTGCCTGCTGCCTGCTGTCCTATCCCTGGCTATGAGAGCCCCTGGGTCATGCATCCCCTTCAGACATTTAACCAAGGACCATTTTACACCAGCTGACTGTCTCTCCTCCCACAGTAAGCCTGCTCTACAGCTCCAGTGCCCCAGCAGCACTCACTTGAGCCCGAGGGGGTAAATATTGCTATCATATGGCTGTACTCTTTTAAGGTGAGACAATCCTCTTTTCCTCTGGCCATGTCTTCGCTGGGTTGTCTGTATGTAGCAAACATATCCTTTCCATGATCTTGCTTTACCACACTGAGCCGTTGCACTGCCCGTCCTGTCACCTCACAGCCTCTCTGCACCTCTTTCCGCTAGGGTTTAGCACTTTCAAGTGCAGCGGACCTTTAACTTTTGTGTTCCTATCTTACCACTCTTGCTGGTTTACCACATTCTCTTTGTTATCTCCTCAGGTGAGCTACAAGGGCCTGTGTGTTGGCTTGGTAGAAATTTCACATTTGACTGTGTTTGTGTAGCCCTTGTGTAACTCAGGGCTTGATGTTTGCTACTCACAGACTCAGAAAAAGTGTCGGGAAGGATACAAGTCATTACAGCCTGGCTCATAGCTGATATGAAGGAAATTGGAAATGTGTACCTCTCCTCCTTCCTCCACCAGGTATCTTGCCCTGAGCATCCAAGGGAAGTTCAGCATGCCTGCATCTTGCAGCACCCCACATCTGTGAACACACTGGTGGTTATTTATCTCTACTGCCCTTCAGCCCAGCGGGGCTCTGTCTGCCCATGCTCCTCTTGGGTTAGGTGCAGGAGAGCCAGCAGGGCTCAGCATGGGGAGAAGAATAAAATCTGTCTGTGGGTTTTCCCTGTCCCCCAACACAGGCATCTCCTATTAGTTTTCATCATTGTAATTTTCTCCATTTCAGCCAACGTCATGATTATTGTCTCTTCAGTTCTCAAGCCCAACCCTGTGGGTTTTACCTCCCACCCACCCTCATACCTGCCAGTCAGAAACAGCACCTTTCCTAAACTCATCTGTACTCCATTCCCTTCACTGCTTTTGACAAATCACATCCTCTTCCTCCTTTCTCCTGCTGAGAAAAGCTCAGGTTCTGGCTGTGTGTCAGGAAGACCAACTACCACAGAAGCAGTTGCAGGCACATAAACATTCCTGAAAGCCAGGTTCCCAAAACACAGCAGAGCTACTCTTGGAAGAGTTACATCAGACTCCATAATTCTACTGTTTTCTCCAAAACACCGTCCCCACCCCAAATTTTTCCTTGCTCTCCTTATTACCAAGCTGTTATCCATGTGCCTTGGTCTGCCCAAAGTACAGCAGCCAGCCCAGCCATCCTCCAGCCATATCAGTCACCAGGCCTGCTCACTCCACTTTTAGCTTTTGTTCTCTCCAATTCAAGCTCTTTTCCTCACCTTTTAGGTCATCTGCATCTTCTTGCTTGCTTCAATTTTTTTACATTATGTCATACTCTGTGTCTGTAACACCAGGACAGACTATTGACATTAATCATATCATTAGTATCTAGAGAATACACTAAAATAAAGCTCTGCTGCAAAAATCTGAAAAAAAATATGAACAGAAAAAGAGGAGCTGGTTTCTCTTCTTCATAAGACCAACTGGGTACTTGGAGACAGGATGATGCCCTGGTCACTGTTAGTATTTTGAATACCTCATGGGACAGCCTTTTTTCTGACTGTGCTAATGACTAGTGCCAGGTCCTTCATTTCATTACTCCTTTTTTCTTCCAGCCTGTTTTGTCAGTTTTCTTTATCTTTCTACCTGCAGTATTTAGCTTTTCTTCTCTTCAAGAGTCTTCCACTACTCACTTATGCAACAGCAATCAGCAACCTGTAAAGGTACTTTGGACTGGAACTACAACCAAAGAACATGTGAATAACTTCAATAAAAATCGTGTTTTGTATCTGCCACATAATTGTTTGGGACGTCCTGAGTGAACCTCTATGCTCTTAAAAGTCAGGAAAATTGTGCCTGTTGAGATTAATGGACAAAAATTGTATCCTTTGTCTGACTTATAAAGCACTCCAATTTACAATTTTAGTGTTCCACTAAAGTAATTTTAGCATTCCACTAAGTAATTTAAAGCAATTGAATAAAATAAAAAATTTCAAGCCTGTCTTTGTTTCAATATTTTGTCCTTTTCCATCCTCAAGCCACTAAAATAAACTTGAAAAAACCCCAAGGTAGCAAAGAAACTGAAATATCCCCACTAAATAAGAACTGATTTAAAAACTATGACAAAGTGGTAGCAGTAGCTGTGAGTTTTTATTTTGCTCAAAGTGCTCATAGGCTTTTAATGGGGAGGGATATAAACAGACTGCAGTATACAAGTTTTTACTGGCTGAAGAAAATGAAAAACTAAAATAATGTGACCTGGAAATTATATATCAATTTCTGTAAAAAGCTGCAAATTTATTAGGGTATCTCCTGTGATGGAGACATCAGAACTTTTAAATTTTTCACATAAATCAGGGGAGGCTGTGAAGAAGGGGGATTTAGCAGACATGTCAAAAGGAATGCTATCCATTACCTTGTTAAAGAAGAGATGCATTTGATTTTTGTTTCAAAGAAGGCGCCTGATAGCCCTCTCACTCTTTTCCTGTTTACCATAGATAGAAAATCTTCTATTTGCCTTCAAGCCTATCCTGTATCTGGCAGCTGCCCATTCGACAGCCGCATATCACCAAATCTTAGCCTTCTGCACAAGTGAAGTGAAGGTGAAGTAAACCTTCTGGAAACCCCTGAGCCTGAGCAGCAGGGGACGAGGAGAAGGGGGCCAGGGCCACCTGGGAGGGTAGAGGCTTCCTACTGTCAAAGGTAAAATCCATCCATATTCAGTGTGCTATTACTGGGCTGACTGTCGCAAGTGGGGGACCTGCAGCAGCCACTTCTCCCTTGATACCTTCTGTAAAAACTGCTTTTTCAGTTTGACTGTTCTGCTGAGTGATGTGGAGAGGGGGGAAAATGGAAAATGCTGTGGCCTGGTTGGGAGCTGTTGGAGGCATTAATGGTGTAAGGATGGTCTGAAGCAGAGCATCTCTGGTCTCTGTTCAGCCCAGGAAAAACGCTTGAATTTTGCTGGAAGTAGATGCTTTACAGCTATAAATCTAGATTTATGTATCTCTACAACTCTATTTACAAATTTATATATCTATGTATCTATAACACAGTATTAATTATTTTTTCAATATTTTTTAGTTTTGGTAGTTGAATCTATGGACTGCTTTTAAGAGGTCTTTGACAGAAAATTAAGAAATGAGAGCCAGTACTGCATCACTTAGTCACAATGTGTCCGTTTCACACATCAAAAACATTTGCAGGAAATATTTTCTACCTTTATCTGCTGCTGCAAGAAGAGCCATTATCTAGTGATTCACCAACTACATATTTGAAGATTTATGCCTTATACAAAGTTAAAACTAATAATGCAGATGTCCTAGCTACAGCTAAGAGCTTGATATAGTAGAGAATTACACTGTCGATGTGGGTTGCAGCATGGCTTTTCTCTCACTATTTGTTATTTCTGGACAAGGAATTCTGTGGGGTTGAATGCTGTATTTGTAACAGTTTTCTCTGCATTGTGCAGACCAACTGAAATGGTTCTGATGCCCCAAGGAAAGCTGAGGCAGGTCAGTGAGGCACGAGGAGCATCCATACCTGGAGCAGAGGATGGACACTGGCACTCCTCTGGGCTGTACATAGAGATCTTTCTGTTACCCCCACAAATGGCACAGCCAGGCAGGAAGGGGTGAATTGTGGCTCCTTCCTATCAAAACAAAAAGTTTTCACTGTTCTCTCTCTTTTTGTATCTCCAGGCAGTAATCTTTAATTCAGGAGAGCACATAATCTACTTCTATAGAATTAATCACTTCCATTCATGTTATTGCTTCATCTTAACAGCAATGACTATTACAAGTTATTCTTCTTTCCTGGAAACTCAGTATCTTTGAAGCTCTTTCAAGATGTGGTCAACCTGTGAGTAAGTGCAACACAGGTGCAGCACAGCCTAAACTTTCAAATGTCTCAGCAGTGAAAAACCAAACTCTTTTGAAAAAAATAATCACTTCTTAAAATGTGAACTCTCACATCTGGAAACCTGATCTGCTTTTATAGGGGTCATGAACTGACATCTGAAACAATAAAAAAGTTGGCTAAAGCACTGACTCACTCTTGGAGAGCATGTCAGATTATTTTACTATTTTGAGGCTGCCTTCACTGCAATTCTTCAGAAATGAGAGAGAGGAACCACTCCTCCTAATGTTTTGGTTTTCTCTACACTAGAAAACTGAAGAACAGGCAGGAGCACTAAGCTGCTGTGTTGTGGCAAGAGGCACAGCCAAGCTGCTCCCCAGCTGCCCTGGAGGTTGGTGGCAGCTCAGAGCTTGGCCCTGCAAGTGTTGCTGCGCAGCCCTATGAACTCCTTGTTGGTGCAGAGATTTTTGTATGCAATCCTGGAACACCCATGGAAAAGTAGCTTGCATGTCTCTGCACTCTGTGCAAGTACCCAGCCCTGAGCATCTCTTCTAAAAATGAGGTTATGCTGCTTGGTGACGGCTTCATCAGGCAAAACACTTTTATGAGAGTCTTAATGCTACAGGCAAAAGGCTTCCCGACCCCAGGGAGCACAAGAAAATCGAGATCCTTAGATCAGATGCAGGATTTGTATTTTTTTTTATCATTATGACAATTCAGAGACCTGAATTGTTCCCTGTCATTGTAATGATGAGGGGATGGTCCACTGGCACTAAAGCAGTTTCAGGGAAACAGAGAGCATCCCAGTGCTCACACTTACATGTGCATAGCTACAATCAGCAGGCTGCAGGGGAGCCCTTTGGGTGGTGCAGGTGTTCTCATCCAGCCAATGAGACCAAGACTGCATTTTGTAGTCCACCTCTGGCTCAACACAGCACAGACAGAAGCAGAAGCTGCCATGGGAGTGCTGTGCCAGGACAGCCAGACATTTTTAACCCTTTCTCTTTCCTGCACAGGTATCTGAGATGAATCCCACCAGCCAATTCCTTGGCACAACAGAATATGACTATGGATACGATGAAAACACTGCTCCGTGTAACGAAGGAAACAACTTTCGCAGGTTTAAATCCCTATTCCTGCCAATTCTGTACTGCCTTGTGTTTGTCTTCTGCCTCCTGGGAAACTCCTTGGTCCTCTGGGTTCTCCTGACCAGGAAAAGGCTGACAACAATGACTGACATCTGCCTGCTGAACCTTGCAGCCTCTGATCTCCTCTTCGTTTTGCCCCTCCCTTTCCAAGCCCACTACGCTTCAGACCAGTGGGTTTTTGGCAATACCATGTGTAAGATAATGGCTGGCATTTACTATACAGGTTTTTATAGCAGTATTTTCTTTATAACTCTCATGAGCATAGACAGGTACATAGCAATTGTCCATGCTGTCTATGCCATGAGGATACGGACAGCCACTTGTGGCATAATTATCAGCTTGATCCTATGGCTGGTGGCTGTCTTGGCCTCTGTACCCAACATCATGTTCAGCCAGGAGCTGGAGATCGAACAGGCTTTGCAGTGTGTCCCCACATACCCCCCAGGTGACAATACCTGGAAGGTTGCTTTCCAGTTTGCAGCCAATATCTTGGGCCTCTTGATTCCCTTTAGCATCCTCGTTTGCTGCTACACTCAGATACTAAAAAACCTGCAAAAATGCAAAAACCGGAACAAGGTCAAGGCGATCAAGATGATCTTCATCATCGTCATAGTTTTCTTCCTTTTCTGGACTCCTTTCAACATCGCGCTGTTCCTCGACTCCCTGCAGAGCCTGCACATCATCAATGACTGCAAGGCGAGCTCCCAGATAGCGCTGGCCCTGCAGGTGACAGAAACCATCTCCTTCATCCACTGCTGCCTGAACCCCATAATCTACGCCTTTGCTGGTGTGACATTCAAGGCCCATCTTAAAGGACTCCTTCAGTCCTGTGGTTGTGTCCTCTCCAGCCCTGCCAGAGGTGCCGGGGCTGGACAGTCATTTTCAGCACCCACCCAGCTCTCTGGCTGGTCTGACAGTGCAGGGGTCCTGTGAGCACACCTGAGCCACCTTCTGCTGGTGTGAGGGGCTGGCCGAAGGTCTGCTCTGGTCCTGGAGGTTGTACCATGTGTGCAGCATCCCCTGGGAGATGCAGTATGCCTGGGTCTCCCGATGGGATACACTGTGAACTGCCACATAAGAACTTGTGACATTGATTTCCCAAGAGAACCAGTGCATTTGTAAAATGGTGACCATACATTGCTACAGAATAATTTTCAATTAAGTTTTAGAGCTCCTTTAATATACTTCAGTAAGCAGGCTACTTCCTCTAATATCTATTTTCTCCTCTGACAAAAGTGTTGCTTCTGCCTCAGTCCCAAGTATGCTCTGCCCTGTGGAAGCTGAATCCCTAAATCCCTGGGACAAGTGTGTGACACCCCTCTGGAAAGCGGGGAAGTGGACAGGCATGGGGTTGCTCCATATTGCAAAGAGGGAATCACCTCAGATCCTGTCACAGTTTCCCCTGTGCCTCAGCTCCCAGATGAAAAACTCCCTCAGCTCAGGACCCTGTTGGTTGTGGGATGGTCCCAGGGGCACAGCCCTGGAATCCTTGGAACCGCTGCCACCCAGAGCAGCCTTTGGTAGTGATGCCTCCAAAAATAACAAAGCAATGCCTCCAGGTGTCCTCTATACTGGTCACTCGTGGAGGCTCCTACACTTGAAAATGTTGTCCTCAGAGCAGGTAGGGGCTCTGCATCCCTTCTGGAGCTCTGAGAGCTCCAGCTCTGTGCCTCCAGCGCTCACTGCTAAATGTAACCACCATAAAATGACCTGGAGCAAAGTAGGCGCCATCTCTTTTCCCCAATGTCTTTATTTTCTGCCATTTAAAAATGCTTTCTTTGAATAAACATTAGCTACACCTTTTTTTGTCTTGGTTCTTGATAGTCTGCCTAATGATCACAAGCCTCAATTAGGATAAGGAAACTGAGTTTGCTTATTTTTGAGTGGGCATCACATAAAATGCATCTGATGGAATTGAGAGGCACCCTGAAGCTCTTCAGCAAAATAAGTCTTATCTTCCCTTTTCTGCTGAGGAAGCTTTGTTCTTTACATCCCAGTAAAAACTCAGAGGGAAAAAATAACACTTATATTGAGGTAGTATTACTGAAAACACATTTTTAAAAGTTAACCAAGAGAACACCTGAAATCAGGGAAAAACACAGCCTGAATATTGTCAAAGATTTTAAGGTAATAAAAAATTTAAATATTTTCCTAATTCTACCTTTCCTTCTGAAAATATAATTTAATGTTTTTATCCTTCCTAAAAGTTTTTTTAAAAAACTAATCTTGGTGCCAAAATATTCTTGCTGTTAACTATATGGTATAGAAGATACTTCTTTCTTTTATTATAGATAACATAAGTAACATTTCTAGGTTTTATTCCCCAATGGATAAGAAATGCCCTGCAACTCAATTATTATATTGTTTTACTTCTCAGAAAACTTGTATTTGGAAATAAAACTCTCTGTTTGTGCATTTCTGTGGGGTTTTTTGGACTGCATAGGGACTTTAATGATTGAAAAGAAATGTGGGTCAGCATCTCAGGTCAGGTATCTTCTCCTGGTGGCCATATTTTGGAGTTTGGATAAAAGTATTTCTGTTTAAAATATTCAGTGACACTTACCATCATTTTACTTAATGATCTTCCAGATTGGGAAGGAAGAAGAAACAGAACTTATATCTATATATTCTGCTTTAACTGATATTTTGAGAAGAAGGCATAATGGAAATGTCTGACCAGCCTGCATCCACTGGCACTTTCCCAATGAGCAGTAAGATTCTCTCTGGGTTACAAGACAAGGGTCAAACTCTGGTTTCTCTTTTTTGTTTTTTTGTATAGTTTCTACTGAAACAATGCTCTGTGTGTGTGTGCAGCAGCAGAGCTTGTGTGAGCTTGCAGTAGCAAGCTCAGTCTTGTCCCACTAAATTAGTGAAAACGTGATCACTATTCAGAAGAGGATGGATAAAGAAATTATTGCTTTTGTAGAACAGATCTTCTAATAAGATGTTACACATCTAAAGTAATTATTGTTTCTCCAGAGACAAAGCTGTATTGAAGCCATTGCTATCAGATTGCTAGTTAAATTACTGAATACCACTTTTCACATTTAGTAACATTTCTCTACCTAGTTCTGAACTCTGTGTGTTCTGAAGGGTTTTAACTTTCTAGCTATTGATTTTCATCTAACATGTTTCACAGACTTCTCTGTTTCATTTTTCTCTGTCCTTTCGTAGCATGATGCCTGTGGCACTGTGACCTTATCCAGGTCTGACCTCACTCTACTCCAAGGCCTCTTGGCCAAGTGTGCATATCCTCAAAAAACACCTCCCAGACCTTTAAAGTAAGTGACTATACTAATACAATGCAAAGCACTGCAAAGGAGCACTGACAGTTAGAAAAGCAAAACAATAATGCGTATTGTGGTGGTGTTTGTGAATCCTTCTGGCTTTTCTCCAACCTATGATTGCCAAGTTCAGAGCTTTCACAGTGTTCCTCAGTTCTATTACCATGGGACAGCCCCAAACTTAAGAAGGTGTGAGACTGAATTTCAGATATCCTCCATTTGGCGCATCCCCCCAGGCTAGGGTCATGTTTGAGATCCACCACTAAACTCAGTATGGCAGGGTACAGCACTCATTGGGAATTTCCATAATATTTCCGGGGCTTGACATCAGAGTTGAAAAGATCCAGGTAAGAAGTATGTATTACCTCAGTCTCCTATTTAAGCTCCAGTTATAAAGAAGGATAGTTGGAATAGTCAAAATCAATGACATTGCTCATTTGTGGCCACACACTGTAACTATTTGTAGTCCTTACACTAGAACCTTGGCCACAGAAAGACATCTCACACCATCTTCTGCCTCATAACTTGTGTGGGTTTTGCTCCTCTTAATTAGAAATACATTATAACCAAAATACATTATCCAGTGCAAACCCCAAATGCATTAATAAATTAACACAGAAGTGAGATACAAAACTTTCTGTGGTTTGCAATTTCTGCTGAAATGACCTCAGAATGCCACTAAGTTCCAAAACACGCCTAACTTTAACTTTCTTTAGGAACCGGAAAATCTCAGAGATCTGCTCAACACTCTGGTGGCCCTTAGATGACTCCTGTGCCCAGCTGCTTGCTTTTTCTCTGTCAGCAGTTCCTTTCTTTCTCTTGGCCTGAAGAAGATAATCAGGTGTCCTCTCTCATCCATCCCAGTGCACTCCAGTGTCAGCTGGTCAGTCTGTTTCTCCCCCTAGAGAGTCATCCTGTTCTCTTCCTTCACACCGATTCTCAAACTGCTTTCACTTGTCACATAATTCTGACAAAGCTTCTCCAGGTTGTGGCTTATGTCCAGAGCCTTTGGCCCTAATGTTTTAAGCTTCTTTCTCAGGCAGAGAAAATGTTAGGTTATACTTCAGGAGAGACTCCTTGATTTCAGATTAAAAAACACAGGCTGGAGGGGTTTAGACTTCCCTGACAGACTTTTCAGTGAAATGTGTAGAGGGAGGGAAGTTGGAAGCGCCAGTGGTGAGCACTATGCAAGAATTTAATGTTTAATGCATTTAACATATGAACAACTAGGAGACAAGAAATGGTCCCTGGACAGCGTGGAAAACAGTTATAGACAGTGAACTTCTCCAATATCCAATAGTATTGAAAATACAGTGTGACTTGATGAAGTCTTGTAAAATGGAGCACCAGTGTACAAGGCCCCAGACAAATATGCCAGTGATACTTAGGTTTTGGGATTTCAGGTGAAACCAACTTTAGGCAACGAAAATACATTTTTTTACCCTAGGATTTATGTAAGTCTTCATGTAAGCCTTTATCTTAGCATACTTTAGTACAACTGAGGCAGAAGTATCCTTTAATTTTTTTAAAGGCAGTTTTCCTTTAAATTCTCTTGCTCACACAGCTTTTTCATTGAAGTAATTTTTATCGCTTACTTGTGGCTTGCTTTCACCTTAACACTTACACAATCTTTCCAAGAAGAATGACAAGCTAGTTAAATGTAAAACAACTTCTGCAAAGTGATCTGAAAGCTTTACAAAATACAGATGGACTTGGCTTCCTATCACTCTTGCTGAGACTGTTTTGCACAGCGGCACAAACAGCCTATCTACAACCATTCAACTGACAGAGCAGGTGTGAAATATCTCCCTTGTGACAAAGCTGTAAGCTAGCTCTTCCATTCCCATTACCAGGCAGCAATTAGTACTGCCTTAAAATAAAAAAAGAGAGAGAGAGGATGCAACAAAGTTTAATCTACCACAGTACAGAAAATACCACAGTCATCCTCTTTTGCTGAGGATGGAGAGGAATTTGAAGTCTGTAGTACCACAGACTCTGTGTGTGGTTAGTTTGCTGTGGACTGTAAAAAAAAAGTTTGATGACTGATCTGAAGCCCTATGTACTCTTCTGTTTTCTCTATAGAAGTTACGAAGGAAGTGGTGTCTCCACTCATAAATGAAACTTGCCAGAAGATGACTAAGATCAGATTCATTATGTGTGTAAATTGGTGTAGTGTGGCTACCAAGCTGGCTTCAAGCTGCTGGACTCCCCATGGGGAGTTTTCTCAGAACCACAGCAGGGTCTCCCAGGTGCACAGGAGTGTGAGGCCAGTCTCTGAGAAGACTGAAGACTATTTGGAGCCATTTGTGTCTTTTGGGTTCAGTTTCACTGAGCAGTCCTGCAGATACCTGAGAGGCAGAATCAGGGAAGACTTGCATTTCAGAGATACCAAGTCCTGTGCCTCAAATACTACTGGAATCTGCAAGCTTATCACAGGACAGGCACAAGTTTCATCAAGGGACTTTAACACTTAGAGCTGATTTTATCCTACCCATCCTAAAATGACTAATTCTAGCACACAAATTAAGCACCTTCCCTTTCTACTTACACTAAGATTTTCATAGATAGCCTCTGCTGTTGTGATCCTCATGTTCCAAGAATCAATGCAAAGATCAAGAACCAGCAGTTACAACAGATGAGAACCCTTCCCCAGCAGAATACTTTGCTTTGGAGATAAAGCAGTTTACAAACCAGGTTCCACAAATTAGTGGATGCTTGCAAAATGGATGTAGTTGTATTGCTTCATCTCAGAAATGTGGTAAGAAGGCAAATACAGTAACAATCTGTGAAGGACTCAGAGACTACCCTGACAGATCTAGAGACATGATCATCAGGGAAAAGCAGAATTCTACTTTAATGCATGCTACCCAGTCCAAGAAGGGACTGGGTAGCATGCATTAAATAGAGCCTGCTCCTGCACTGAAGTGCAATAAAGAGAAACCCAAATAAGCAGTCCCTCAGCTGGAAGGGTGCCTTCTGGAAACTGAACCAAGCATTGTGATGGGGTACTAAACACCACAATGTTTGTATGGAGAGGTTAACATGAAGGGCAGATTGCATTGATACGTCCTTGTGTCGTTCTTCTGTGACTAATGCAGAATATCTTAAGAATATATAGGACTCTGAGTTTACTTACATCTCTGTTGACAAGTCTTACTCCTCCAAGGTTCTGTGAAGTGCCCTAAAGCTGTAAGGAAACACTGTAACACCTGAGCAGCTAATGAGGCAACTAGCATAAGCCACCAATAGAAACTATTTTACTTTTGTGTATCTTCCTACCCCTCCTAAAATACAGTTTTAGAACACCTGCATGAGTGTTCTATGAAGATATAGGGGAAGAGGAGGACAAGCTTTGCAGCCTTACTTCTGTGCCATGATAGGTGGCACATGCAGTTTTCATGGGTGTGAGCAACGTACAATCGTCATAATGCCAAAACAATTCTGTTCCAGCTTCTGTGTGCATTGGCACCTGGACTGGTCTTTAGATGTACCTTAGATCTATTCCTCTTCAATAATGGAAGTAGGCAGTATTATCAGGCTTGCCTGCTGAAAAATCACCTCAGCCCTGAAGAAGAGCAAAATAAAAATATTTGACTTGATGTTTTTCCAAAATAATTAGTTTCTCATGACCAAAAGCCCTGAAGACTTCATTCAGGTTACCTGAAACAATTTTATCAATGTACAGGTTGGCTGTCTACCCTGACCTTGTTGCCTAAGGCTGTTTATATAATTAAAGAGTGCTCCCTCCGTAAGGTGATTCATTCGAGCCTAAGGTGGAGTAACTTAAAAAAGTTTGTCACCCTCTGCAAATACCTACCTCTGTCCCTTGACTAGAGAGGGAGCCCTTAGACTAGCTAGCCAACTACCAACTAAGGGCGGGAGAGATGATTGCTGCAGTTTACACATTCCAGTTTGAAGGAGTTGGGAAAGAATTCCCTACTAACAGACCTTGGAAAGGCCTGCTTTGTTCTCCTCCTTGTGCTCAGCCGAAGCTGCCACACGCCCATCCCTGTAAACTTGAAGACAGCCAGCAAAATGTCTGATGTGTGTAAGGGTTGCTGTGTGTGAGGGTGCTCGAGAGAAGTCTGCAGCACAGGTCTCATTAAGATGTTTATTGAATTCCTCTTTTAGCACAAAAGATCTACTTCATTCAATTTCATCATCAAAGGGCAGGCTGAAGCACACTGGAGCAACAGGAAAGCAATTCCCTCGGTATGCACCTTCCCTCATGCTGCCCTGCTTTGTCTGAAATTCTTGAACAGGTTTTTGACACAGGGACTGAAGTCAGCATTTCTCCTTCCATGAAAAGCCTAGAACATGAGAAGAGCTGCCATCACTTACCTTTGGTATAGACTTGCTAGCATATAGCTGAAGATCAGTAATTTCTATTTAGATAATCTGGTTGGTAATATTACCAATATTTTTGCCATTAGTGAACTGTCTCCAGCATCCCTTTCCCTCCACAGGATACTTCTTCAAGAAAGAAGGAAAATTATTTCAGTGCCTTTAAGTGTATCCCCACTGCCTGACTTCAGTGTGCACATACCATTGTATTATTGTCACATAAAGCTAGTTTTCTCTTACATTCAGCAACTGAGGGAGTAATAGAAGCACATCATTGTTTGATTCGCCTGCTTTAGTTCTCTCAGTGGTACTGTTATGACAGCTTGTAGAAAGCTCCAGAAGAATCAAGACAGTTTTGTTACAGAAGTTCTTAACTCTTTTTTGATTCTTCCCTTTGGTAAAGCAGTAGTTCCCTATTCATAGAATTTCAATGTATTAGCATACTGAAGTTTGTGTACTCTTTTCTTACTGTTCATTCTAATTTTTTATGGAGATGAAGAACTTAATTTTAAATGGCAATCTTCTCCTGGCAATATCTCTGACTTTGGGACACTTTTCTCCCACTGCTTCCTCTGCTTCTATCTCCTAGACAGTTATATGAATTAGTTAATGTTTATAAAGCCCATTAAATCCATATGAGTAAAATCACAGAAATTAAGTCTGAGAGATCATCTAGTCCTTTCACAATTATATTTGTTTTGTTTTTTAAGAAGATTCTGATTCATATCTAACCATCTCCTCCTTCTTTGTGAGGGGAGAGTTCAATAGTTCAGTCCCCTGGCCATAAAAACCTTTAGTATCAATGGTTTCCTTAATTTCCTCCTCTATTATGGCCTCTTGATCCCCTTGTGTTTCTCACTGATGCCAGCTCCTCCTGGCTGCTGTACTGCATCTCCAGCTTTGTGTTCACCAGGGGGTTGGATTTTCAGTTCTCCACCTGGTCCTGCAGGAGCATTTCCTTGCTGTAGTTTCTTTTGTTCCATCTGTTTCACAACCTGCTGCAGCTCTTGTTTCTGAGCCTGAAGCTGATCATGGTGCCTCTGTAGCTCTTCCTTCTGTTTCTGAAGTTATTCTGCCTGCTTTTTAAGTTCATCTTCTTGCTGGGAAATGTGATTTTCAAATTCCTTCAGCTCATCCTCAGTGAAGAGCTGCTGTTGATCTAGTGTCTCCCAGCTATCTGGCTCCATACAGCTGCTTTCCACCTCCGATTCATCCCTACGATGCGACAGGAACCGTCGGTGAATAGAGCATAACGTGTTTCCTCTGCTGGCAGCTGGTTGTATGGCGGAGCTTCTTCAGCCCTTGTCACTGGTTCTTGTTCCTCATCTGTGACACCAAAACTTTCACTTTTGGGCCAATTTGTACTTACTTCCAAAATCCCAGGGTGATTCAGTTTTCCAATCCGGGCGCACTGTGTGATGAGGGCAATCCACTTGCTCCATGTAGCACTGGTGGCATGGTGGGTGGAGGGAACCTTTCCTCTGAACATCCACCCCAGCACCGGTAGTCGGGGTGCCAGGAGGAGTTGTGCTTCTGTACCAATCACCTCTGAGGAAGCTTGGACTCCTTCGTAGGCGGCCAAGATTTCCTTCTCTGTTGGGGTGTAGTTAGCTTCAGACCCTCTGTAGCTCCGACTCCAAAATCCTAATGGTCGGCCTCGAGTCTCATCAGGCACCTTCTGCCAAAGGCTCCAGGACAAACCATGGCTCCCGGCTGCAGAATAGAGCACGTTCTTCACATCTGGTCCCGTCCTGACTGGGCCGAGGGCTACTGCATGAGCAATTTCCTGCTTTATCTGGGCAAAAGCTTGTTGCTGCTCAGGGCCCCAGTGGAAATCGTTCTTCTTGCAGGTAACCAGGTATAGAGGGCTCACAATCTGACTGTACTCAGGAATGTGCATCCTCCAAAAGCCTATGGCGCGTAAGAAAGCTTGTGTCTCCTTCTTGTTGGTTGGTGGGGACATAGCTGTGATTTTGTTGATGACATCAGTAGGAATCTGACGTCGTCCATCTTGCCACTTCACTCCCAGGAACTGGATCTCTCAAGTAGGTCCCTTAACTTTACTCTTCTTGATGGGAAAGCCGGCTTCCAGGAGGATTTGGATGATTTTCTCTCCTTTCTCAAACACTTCTGCTGCTGTGTTCCCCAACACAATGATGTCATCAATATATTGTAAATGTTCTGGAGCCTCACCCTTTTCTAGTGTAGTCTGGATCAGTCCATGGCAGATGGTAGGACTGTGCTTCCACCCCTGGGGCAGTCGATTCCAGGTATACTGCACTCTCCTCCATGTAAAGGCAAACTGAGGCCTGCACTCTGCTGCCAGAGGAATGGAGAAAAATGCATTGGCAATATCGATAGTGGCATATCACTTCGCTGCCTTGGACTCCAGCTTGTACTGGAGTTCCAGCATGTCCGGCTCATTTATAAAGCCCATTAAATCCATGTGAGTAAAATCACAGAAATTAAGTCTGAGAGATCATCTAGTCCTTTCACAATCATTTCCCACAGGCCATGCTTTCTAGACCAAGGAACACAATTTCTTTCCCCTGGATTTCTTCAGAGTCTCAACATAGCTGAAAAAGACATTTTCAGGGGGTTCTGTCCTTTGTAACAGACTTTATCCTCTATAAGATGATAGTAATTTATCTACAGTTCAAAATGTAGTCACAGATGCTTAAAATTAAGTGCCTGATATGAAATGTTTCCTTTCCTTTGAATATGTCTTCTTTTTTCCTCCTGTATTTTAATCTTGCTCAAACTTTTTTAAGCTTCAGATTATTTGCATCACCATTTTGGAAAGAGACCATCCCTGATTTTTGAAGGTTGGAGCAACTGGGGCTCAGGCAGCCTGAAACACTGTCCACTTGTCTTCAGCTTAAGCACCCAGATTGGAGGCACAAAGAATTAAAATTCTTTCCAAACAATATGTGCACAATGGTGCTTTCATTCTCAAATTAGAATACACTGGTCAGTCAGGAGTGACTCATTCAAACCCATTATGACAAACCCAAAACTCTTTACTCCCCAGGTTACTAAAATAGCACATAGGTCTTCCAAGGAAGACTTCTCCTGTGATCTTTCCTAGAACAGGTTGGTGAGCTCCAGATGGACCCTGAGACAGGCAGAAGGAAGTCTCACTTTCACAAGACAGGGAGATAAAAGGTCAAGGATTACCTCTGCTATTTTCAGAAGATTACACCCACACGAAGACCCTGGAGAATGGATTCCAAAGGACTTATTCCCTTAAGAGCTGAGATAAGCCCCTTTTCCAGGTGACACCCTTCTTTTTTCATGAGACAGTGAAAATAAGTTCTTTAGGCAGGACTTTTGATCCTGAAAGCAAATTCATTTCTTTAGCAGGCATAGTAGTTCACAAAAGATGAAACATGTAAACAAGACTTCTGAACTAGCAGCCTGTACATTGAGTAGGAAGAGATGTCCTGAGCAGTAAAAAAGAACTTCAAATTCAGACAGCAATTCAGAGGGAGATGGTATAGAATGAAAATGTGTCTTGGGTCTCCCTGTTATCCACTGTGTCACTGTAGGGAAGGCACTTTCTGATCAGGCTTGAAAGTTTTCAGTGGTTTGCTGTTCTGTACTTACAGCAAAATCTACACAGACCCTTCCCTTATGTGATTCCAGCCATCACATCCCTCTTCCCATAGCCTTGCTTAGGCACTCTTTCTGAAACAGCTTTATGAGTCTCTTTTATACTCCCTGTAACGTGTGATTGGTTATATATCCCTAGGTTTACTGAAAAAAAATTTTTAGTAGATGAAAAAATCCAAATATAAATGTAGCCCAAGCCAGTCTCACAGCTTTTCAGGAATACTGGAGGAAAGCACCCTGCAGTCTTAGAGAGTGGTCAAGAGCTGCTGCCGAAAGAGTGCAAATTTGAAAAACGTAGCCTTGCTTGCTATAAAATTGAAAAAGACTCCATAGTGTAGGAGCTGCTGGTCCAGACGGTTGGGACAAATGGAGAGATCTCTAAAGCCAGGTGTTGGAACTTGTGGTTTATTGCATAGGGTGTGGGTGAAAGGGCCCTGCTTGGAGCTGCGAGCCGCAGCTCGGAGCAGGGCTGTAAGAGCAGGAGGGTAAGAGGTAAGAGAGTAGAGTAAGAGAGTAAAATTAAGAAAGGTAAGAGCAAGAGTAAGAGAGGTAAGAGAGCGAGGTTCCTGTTACAATACAATAAATCTTCTTCTGTGTTGAATGTTCTAATTTTCACTAACCAGTCTAATACAAGATACAAATCCTATAGCATTTACATACAGCCTATAAGAATCACTACATTACCATACTGCGTTACACTTTAAACCCTAAAAACTACTCTTTGGACCCCTCTGCCAAGCCAGCAGGGTCTTCTCTGCCCTTTGGACCTGTCTGCAAGCAGAGGGAATTGTTCAGTCATGAGGGGATTACTTTCAGCTGGCCATGCTATCATTTTCTAGTTGTTCAGTAACTAAGGTTTGGTATCTCAAAGACGGCTTTCATTTCGATCTTGCTTGTAGTTTCCATATTCTCAAAATCTTTTGCCAGGCAGTCATATTTACAAGGTTTTCCTTTTTCATCTTCCCCAACACATAGGGAGCAGAGAAGTGGCCATATTATTCATTAGTCCTGTTTTATAATGATCCACGGGATCCAGTGAGATGCAGCCCAGAGTCCTGAGGGAATTGGTTGACAGTAGTTGCCAAGCCCCTCTCCATGATACTTGAAAAGTCATGGCAATCAGGTGAAGTCCCAGATGACTGGGAAAAGGGAGACATTGTACCTACCTTAGAAAGGGTAGAAAAGATGACCCTGGGAACTACTGACCTGTCAGCCTCACCTCTGTGCCTGGGAAGAACATGGAACAGATCCTCCTGGGAGCTGTGCTAGGGCACGTGGAGAGCAGACAGGTGATTCAGGACAGCCAGCACTCCTTCACCAAGGGCAAGTCCTGCCTGACCAACCCAGTGGCCTCCTGTGATGGAGTGATTGCAAGAGCGGGCAAGGGAAGAGCTATGGATGTTGTTTATCTGGACTTCTGAACAGCCCCCACAACATCCTTCTCTCTAAGCTGGAGAGAGATGGATTCAATGGGTGGATTGTTAGGTAGATTATCAAGCGGTTGGACCATCCTGTCTGGAAGGAAGTTGTCAATGGCTCAGAGTCCCAATGGACACCAGTGAAAACTGGTGTCTCCCTGAGGTCTGTACTGGGACCAAGTGCTATTTAATATCTTTTTTTTAATGACAAAGGGATTGAGTGGACCCTCAGCAAATTTGCAGATGACACCAAGCTGAGTACGGCTGTTGACACACCTGAAAGATGGTATGCCATCTGGGGGAGCTGGACAAGCTTGACAAGTGGGGCCATGGGAACCCTGTGAGGTTTAACAGGACCAAGTGCAAGGTGCTGCACCTGGGTCAGGAGGACCCCTGGTATCAGCACAGAGTGGGGGATGAACAGATTGAGAATAGCCCTGGGGAAAAGGACTTGGGAGTGCTGGTGGATGAGAGGCTGGACATGACGCAGCAATGTGCATTTGCAGCTCAGAAAGCCAAACATGGCCTGGGCTGCATCCAAAGCAGCATGGCCAGCAGGGCAAGGGAAGGGATTTTGCCCCTCTGCTCTGCTCTGGTGAGATCCCACCTGGAATGCTGCATCCAGCTCTGGGATCCCCAGCACAGGAAGGGTATTAAACTGTTGGAGTGAGTGAGTCCAGAGGAGTCCACCAAGACAACCAGAGGGATGGAGAACTTTTCCTGTGAGAAAAGTCTGAGAAAATTTGGTTTGTTCACCCTGAAAAAGAGAAGACTTCAGGGTGATTTAATTTCAGCCTTCCAGTACCTTTTAAAAGGGCATGGGGTGACAGGACAAGGTGCAATGGATTCAAACTGGGAGAGAGTAAATTGAGATTAGAAGTTTCCAGAGCAGATAGAAATACTTACTGACCTGAGAATGGGATTTTATTGAACCAGCCAGTCTTCACCCTGTAGAGATGGAGTAGTTCAGAAACTGACTGCTCCAGTTCCAACTGGAGCAGAACAAGCTGGCACCCATAAAATCTTCATCCACCAGTTCTGACCTCATCCTGGAAACCAAGCTTTTTCAGAGAAGAAGAAACTTACCCCGCTTATGCAATATGTCACAGGAAGTGCTGTTTCCTATTTTCAGATATATGTTTGTTCACGAAGAAGAAGAACCCACAGTTAGACCAGCTTGATGAAACAGTGAGTAGCTGATTTTTTTTTCCTTACTTTTCCATCTAAATGTGTGTATGTATAAGAGAAATTCACTAAGTGGGGAGTAGATGTGCCTAATGACAGTGGCAGTAGAGTGGACATCGAAGCAGAGATAACTTTGGGAACAATTGGGTCTTGTGACTAGCTTACAGCTTGGGATAAGACTAAATGTGAAAGTAGAGAATTCAACTGGACAATTGGTACAGAAAATGATAATCTTTTTTTGTACCAGAAGCTTACTGGGTCTTGGTTTTGAAGCAGTTCCAGGAGATTGATAGCTTGAAGTTGCATTCTGTTAAGGATGAAAATTGGTCAGACATTAAATCCTTCATACTTAATCTAAATTCTCCATATCTAAGTCACATCTTGCTCTGTCAGATGCAGTTGACAGGTGTTCTCCATCCCTATCCTATCACATGGTTTCTCTATATTATTCAAACATTTAGTGTGTTAAAAGTGTCATTTCATTACCAAGTTTTAAAGAGATACTGGGATTTGGTCCTCTTTTTAATGTGATGTCTCTGAGTCACCACATCAGAAAGTCCTTACTCCATATCTCAGTCATATCTCAATGAGATATCAGTTTTATACTCAGATTGCAATTTTTGTTAATGAGGTTTTGCATGAATAAAAATTGTCAATACTACACTGGAATTTTTGTACTCACACACAAGAAAAGGTGAGCTTGTCTGCTTGGATAGAGACTTGCCACTTGTATATTAGCAAAAAAGTTACAATAGCCTACAAATTCTTTTTCATTTTTTTACATTCTTGGGAGAATTGTCACTGTGATTTGCCTGGAACAGCTGACAGCAACAGAGCAGGGGGCTTGAACTTCTCAGTGTAGAGACCCTTGGAGCAATAACAGGACATCACATGATCCTATGCCAGGCATATACTGGCAATCTCCACTCCAGACTATCAGCCTTCCGTTTTGTACTTGAGTTCATCCTCAGAATGGTTGTGACTACAACCGCTGCTTGAATGACTCTGAATTCAATGTTTTATGAGATACTGGAAAAAAACCCAAACCAAAACACAGCAAAAAAACCCTAACAGACATACTAGCCCAGAAGTTAGCTTACACAAGAGAAGAACCCATGTATACATATACTCATGATTTGGAGGAAGATATTTAATACCTGTCTCAAATTTCTCTTTCTCAGAATGCTAATTTTCAATGCTTATGATATTTCTTTACTGTACATTTGTTTCAGTAACAACACATCCTACTTCTTTTGTCTTGAGACCCATAGACTGACTCTATTTAACTGCAGAAAAGCTCAGAATTTTTGCCAGACTGTCTTTCTGATTTTGATGGGGAATGTAAACAATCAGATCCTGAGGCGTCACAGAGAATTAAGCCTGCTCTTTTCAGCTTAGAGTATATTTTACTTTCAAAGTTTTGTAGGGTTGGAAAAAACCCATCAGTTAGGAGGCAAGTAATTCTGAATGTTTCTAATGCTCATCTGTTAGAAAAGAGGAAGAGGTTTCCCAGGCAAGATTTAATTTTGGAAGGGCCTCTTTACCCAGTGAAATCCTAGAAAGAAATCCTGTGGTCACTACCACATGAAAAGATGTGTTTGAGGGAAACTATCAGTTCAGAGTCTTAATGGAGTATTTAGTTTACACTTCCATCTTTTCCTTCATCTTTCCTAACTCAGGAAAAGTTCTTACTTTTTATGCTTACTCTTCAGGCAAGTGCAGGTGTCTTCAGTTTTGCTCCTCCTAGAAAGTCAAAGGCTGAGTTGAAGAGGTGGAGCTGTTAGCAGGAAACACTGGGTATCCCTCTTGCAAAGCCTGCTATCAGAATATGTGGCATTATTTTTTGTTATTTAAGTTTCAGTATTACTCAGTGCTATGTTGCACTTCTCTCTCTTCATAAAGTGCCCTAGATGCTGCTGACACATACTTTTAAGCTGACTACAAGTCATTAAGCAATTTATTTCTTTGTGCCAAATACTGGCATTTATGAAAGGAAGAGTGAGGGCAGGGGCAGTAGTGCTGTTATCTGCTTATACATTTCAAAAGAGAAATCTTGTCTTAAACTGCAAAAAGGTGAAGGGAACTTTGGGAGGTCATTGAGTTTTGAGATAAGGATAAGCTCCATTCATGCACAGATGTTCTTGTATCTTGTAGTTATTACAAGTTCTGGTTTCTGAGGGGAAACTTTGTCCAAATCCCCTCTAGAGCACAGCAGACTCATTGGGCTGTGACAAATGTCATCCCTAAATAAATCACTGTAGCAACTCAGGAGATGCTTTGCTTGAATGACATGGAAATGTCTGATAGTCCTACCAGCACCTAGACATTGTCTAGCTCAAAGCAACACTGTGGATAGCAGCTAATGCTCAAGAGCTAGTGAGGCTTCCCTCAAAGCAGCCAAAATAAAGAAATCTGGAAAGACATGTTTCAGGGCTACATGTACCTCATTAAAAGAATCTCCGACGCTGCCATAAGTGCAGCTTTGTTAAAACTTAGAGGAATGAAATTACGTTTATTTGGGCTCACAAAGTTACAAGTATTCAGCAAACCATTTTTTCTCCCAACTAAGATGTAACTGTAAGAACTCTTTTCCAGGGTCCTGGTATTTGGCCCATTGCTGGGCAAAACCTTTCTGTATCTAGCTTCTTTGGCAACTCAGAACATAACCAGTCCTCCAAGGAGAAACAACAGTAGCCTCTTATTGGACTGTTCATGTATTTAGATACTCTTACATGTTAAACACAGGATAAATTAGTAAGTTCTCCTCTTATATGTCTACCTTAGGTTGACATGTTGCCTACTTTCTCAAAAATCATTTAGAATTTCTCTTAGCAACCAAAATTTTCCTGTGCATGTGGAAACAGTGTGACTGTGGTCAGGAGAGTGGGTGCTGATGGCCACATGCAGTACAGAAAATGAAAACAATTAAGACTTTCTGAATATCCATGTGTAATTTTGGACAGAAAAAAAAAAGAGGGAAAGAAACCAAGTTCTCAAATCACGGTTGCTCCAGCTCTGTTTAAATAGCACAAGAGCAGAGATAAACCTGGAGATTTCTTTGTTATAACACACTCATTTCTGAAGGTCCACACCTAGATAATTCAAGAGCTAAAACCAGACTTCTTGTCAAGGGCTACAGCTTCTGCAGAAGATGCTTCTTTCTGCACAAAAAAAATGAAAATGGGAAATCTGGTTAAAGATAAATGAAAAAAATTAAAATCAAGTGCAACCAGTAATTTCCAATAGAATTTCTTATCCAGGTCAGTTTTCTAGAGTTCTTTGTGATTAACATTGCTGGTGTGCAAAGGAAAAGCATTTTTTCAAAAGCATCTCAGAAAATAGTTTTAACATTTTGTGCTTGTTTTGAAAAGGAGCACCATATAAATACTGCAAGATTTCCCACCAGGTCAGAGCCAGTAAACAAAACCACCACAGCACATGCTGCCTTTCTAGCCAGGGTCAGTGTCAATTGTATAGGGCAAGAGCTAAATTTTGGTGGTGGGAAGGTGAGCTTGGTCTGACTGGGATGGACTTACTTTTCTTCCCAGCAGCCCTTATCGTGGTGTCTTTTAGATTTGTGAACACAGCTGAGATAGACGACCCAAACTGACCAAAAGGATACTCTGTGTCATAGAACATCACGCTCAGGAATAAAACTAGGGGCAGAAGGAAATTTTTTACTCGAAGACTGCATCTGTCTGCTTGGTAGAATGTAGCAAGCATTTGTCCTTGTATTACCTCTTGTGGGTTTTTTCAGTTTCATTCTCTTATTCAGCTGTCTTTTTCTCAGCCTGCAAGTTTTTCTTTCTTCAGCACTTCTGATTCTCTCCCTGATCCTCCTGTGGGGAAGTGAGTGGGTTTACCACATGGGGCCTTAGCTGCTGGCTGGGGTCATACCTTCACAGGGCATAAGACTTGGACAGCAAAGGAGACAAATCTGTAGAGAGTCAGTTAACTTTAGTTTTGTTGCTCCCACAATTATTTTCTGCCAGTTCTACAACTTGAAATAAGTTCCAGACTTGGAATAAGAAAAAAAAGTTACTTTCTTTTTATACAAATACAAAAATTGTACAAGGCTAAGTGCACCAACGGAGGTTTAGATCAAATATAAGGAAAAATTTATTCACTGAAAGGGATATAAAGCTCTGGAACAGGCTGCCTAGGGAAGCGGTTGAGTCACCATCCCTGGAGGTATTTAAAAGCTGTGTAGATGTGATGCATAGGGACATGGTTTAGTGGTGGACTTGACAGTGTTAAGCTAATGTTTGGACTTAATGATCTTGGAGGTCTTTTCTGATCTAAATGATTCTAGGATTCTACATTACTATGATTCTATATGTAAGTGTACATATATTTATATTTACCTGTGCATATACACACACGAAAAATTGTTTTACTACCATGTAACCAACAAAATTTGTTCAAGAAGATTATTTGTATTATACTTATATTCACCAAGATAAAACTCCAAATCAAAACTATGTCCTCTGGATCCTGAATGTTCTGTAATTACGTATCATGAAATCAGCCTTCTCTTAAACAGCTGAATAAGCTGACATGAGCTTAAGACACTCCAAAAATTTTACCTGCTGCAGCTCAGAATGGCCCAACATGCAATTAAATTGACTATCTGCTAAAAAGCAATGCAGGGGCCTGTCTCTCAGTCACTCCAGCCATGGGCTGAGTTTCTTCTTCAGTGACATTTAGACTGGCAGAGCTCAAGTGCAGAGAGAATGAAATGGGGGTGGTTTTGAGAGTGTGGTCTCTGCAAAAGATGCCTTCAATCCCACACAGGGCAGACCACGCCACTGAAAAAAGTGCATCCAGGAAAGCAGTGAATGCTGGCACACAGCATGAGTGCTCGGGGATCACACAGCAAGCTGGGCCACATGAACTGCCTGAACTCTTCTGCATTGGGAGCACTCCGTTGCCTTTGTCTAAAAGCACGCATGACATTTCCAGGAAAAGGCTGATTTCAAAACCAACACCGTGCTATGGGCAGCCACCTGACTGCCATGAAGTGTCTGATAAAAGCAGTCATGATGGCACAGGACGACAGAACAGACATCAAGTAGCTCTCTTTGAGTGGCTACCAAAGGCATCAATTGCATTTCCTCACTGAGTGACCAGGAAGCACTTTGGTCCCTGTGACACCTGTCTTCACAAAATCCTCTGCCCAGCTTCTCATGGGACACACAGGAATTCTTCTGTGTTCTCTGGGGGTCAGTGAGAAGACAGTTCTCTGAGCTTTTCAGAGATCAAGTTACACAAATCTGTGCTGCTGCATCTGGCTCACAGTCCTACCAGGGACTTGGGAAAAGGAGAGGCTTTGGCAGCCGAAGGGGCTGACATCCAGACCTGTTCTTGCAGGCGAAGTCCAGTCCCTCCAACAGTCCCTAAACCAAAACAGAAGGGACAGAGAGTTTGCACAACCCTGGCATTTCCTCATCGTTGTGTTACTGGAAACACTGACTGACAAAGAGTGAAGAACAATATCACATGAAGAGCTGTGTGCACAATCTTAGCTGTGGCCATGTCTGCCTTTTGCCTTTGTGCTCCCTCCAAGACACTCTACCAATCTAAACTTTGCAGCTCCTGAATAAGGGCTGTAAACAACTACTGAAACAAGGAATCAAAACTCCTTGCATCCCCAAACAGCAGTGGAGAGGTCTTTCAGCAGACAGGAAGATGCCACAACAGAGACAAATATTAGGGGCCACTCCAACAGCAACTCTCATCTTTTGCATCATTTGCTAAGGTCTTTATCTGTCTGTTCTCTCTACAGGACTGTGCACCGACTTCATTCCAGAGCTATCTGAAACCAGCACACTTCCACTGCCTACACCTGCCTTAGGCTCTGTAAAAGACCCAGTGTTTGCCATTTCAAACCAGACCAACACTGCTGACTTTCCACTCTTCAACACCCAGAATAGCACAGGTAGGTATGTTTAGTACTCTCCTAATTCCCATAGGCATTAAGGCTCCCAGAATGTCACTTGAAGCAACCTGAAGATGTGCTTGAAGTCAGCTGTTTTTCACCCATGTCACAGTGCCTTTGCAGGCACCATTTACACCTGACCAGTGCCTAGTCCTCCGTGGGTAGGGGCTACAGGACGGACCAGCATGATGAGCAGGTGGCCAGATCCCAAGGAGAAGCAAGACTATGCTCTGCATGCCAGACACTGTGCTTTCCTAAGGCTACCTTCCTGGCTTTCTACACTCCTCTGGAAAGCCACTGATGAGCCCAAGACGCCCAAACTACCCACAACTCATTAAATTCATCCATCTTCTCCCCCTGGGTCAGGCAACTGACAGACTATACCAGGAGGGGAAACACACAAGACAATGTACACATGGGAAATGACACACAGCACACTTCCACCATGTGCCAGTGTGACTCCACAGGTTTATAGATAGGTACCCTGGGAGGTCTGCAATTTCATTCTCTTTCACACCTTGACAAAGTAATGCTTGTTAGCTCATCAGCAAAATGCAAACCAGATGAGAACTTCAGCATGGTTAATTCTCTTCACTGCAAAGCTTGGAGATTCCTCTAGTTTAATGCCTTTTTTTTTTCTCCTTTCCAGACCAATACACCATGGGAAATGAAACCACAGACTTCACTGACTGGCCACTGACAACAGAATTTGACTATGGCGATTCAACACCGTGCATGGGAACTGAGGAAAAGCACTTTGCAGCAAATTTTTTGCCACCTCTTTATTCTTTAGTGGTGATATTTGGCCTGACAGGCAACATGCTTGTTGTCCTTATCCTGGTAAAATACAAGAGGCTGAAGAGTATGACTGACATCTACCTGCTCAACCTGGCAATTTCTGATCTGCTGTTTGTGTTTTCTCTCCCTTTTTGGGCTTATTACGCAGTTCACGACTGGATTTTTGGGGAGGCGCTGTGTCGAATTCTGTCAGGTGTCTACCTCCTTGGCTTCTACAGTGGCATCTTCTTCATAATCCTCTTGACTCTGGACAGGTACCTGGCCATAGTGCACGCAGTGTTTGCTTTGAAAGCCAGGACAGTTACCTACGGCATCCTCGCCAGCGTTGTCACTTGGGCTGTTGCTGTTCTTATTTCTGTCCCTGGGGTAGTATTTCACAAAACTCAGAAGGAAAGTTCAGGCTATACTTGCAGTGCTCATTATCCAAGTGATTCCACAGTAAGTTGGAAGTACTCTTTTATTTTAAAGATGAACATTCTGGGACTTATTGTTCCAATGCTCATTATGATCTTCAGTTACTCACAAATTCTTAAAACATTATTGAGATCTAAGAATGAGAAAAAACAGAAGGCAGTCAAACTTATTTTTGTAATCATGATTTTTTACTTCATCTTCTGGACACCATTCCATATTTCTTCTTTTTTGCATACATTTCAAAATTCACTTTTCTTCCCAGATTGTGAACTTAAAGGACAACTGGAAAAAGCAATTCAAGTGACAGAAACAATCTCAATGATCCACTGTTGCATCAATCCTGTGATCTATGTATTTGTTGGAGAAAAATTTAGGGCATATCTTTATACCTTTTTCCGAAAGCACGTCGCACCTCACCTTTGCAAAAAGTGTCCAGGTCTTTATCGTGAAAAATTGGAAAGAGTCAGTTCCACATTCACACAATCCACTGCAGAGCACGACATCTCTACTGGACTATAAAATTACATCAGATCAGAACGTTAGTTAGCAAATTTTGCACCACTTGCTTTGCCTTAAGGAGTGCCTGACATTGTTTAAGATCTTTATGTCGACCACTACTGAAAACTGTATGACCCCCTACTGCTGTAGGGAGTCTGCTCCCTGGGATTACAATATTTTCCATTGCTAAACTAAGAGAATCAATGAATTCTTCAGGAAACATTAACTGCATAGGTGGGTCACATCAAGATTTAAATAGGGCCTAGACAAATACGATCGTGCTTCTTTACAAAAATCTATCCACTGGGATTTACTGAGGGAGGAATACAATATTGAAAAGTCTAAGGGGAAATAGGTCATCTCACAAGATCTTACTGGGACTGTTTAACTCAAGATTTTTTCTGTTTTGCTAATAGTGCAGTCATTTTCAAACATAATCCTTTAACAGCTATAACTAAGTTATATCATTTTGATTTTTGCTTTTTGATTTTATGTCTGCCATATCACCATTCAGTTGCTGACTTTTTCCAAAGTGTGCTTTTAATCAGCAACATTGTGATTTTTGTGGGTGCAATTTTTCAAGCAGCTGCACACCAAGTTTACTGACTGCACAACAAGACAATGATACACTCCTAAAAAAGTGTGAGCTTGCATCTGCCAAGCCATATCCCTCCAAGAAAAAACAAACCACTAAACCAATAAAGGCCCTTCAGCAAAGATCTGCAAGACTAGAATGAAAACTACCTTGGTATGTGCTGTGCAAGTTTCTGTGTGAGAAAAATATCAGGACCCTCTGAAGGATGCAAGCGCAGTACTGAGAGCAGGCCTTCCTAGTTCTGGACAGGCAAATCATACACAGAAGAAAAGTTTACATGGCAACACATGATACCAGTGTGCCAGGTTAGGCTCCTGCATGGGAAAAACGTGCTCTTCACACACACACAAGGTCTGACTTTTGGGATACACTTCTAGGAAGACAATGGCCTTGGAACTGCAAAATCAACCAATTCCAGACAAGGCATACCTTCCCACCTCCCCAGGAGAAGAGTGCCTCTAGACAACTGGTACCTCGATGAGAACTGCATGCTGATTGAAGACTCAAGACCATTGGCCTACTGGTGTACTATGGCCATGCATTTATTCCACTTTTGAGAGTTTCCCTGTAAAAGAAAGGAATTCTAGGGACATGGGGTTAGCAAAGAAGAGGAAGGAGGAGCACAGCAGACAATTTCCTACTTCAAACTGTAAAGAGTGCAGGTGAACACCCCTTATGCAAGTAAGCTGTCCTTCTGGCTCTTTCCCCATTTCCTTGAAAGGGCACTGCTCATGCATGCAAGGACTTGCTCATGGAAATCTGGAGGGGCAGTTCAACTAACCTCCAGCAAGGACACCAGAAGGAATTCCACATTACTTAAGGTCAGGCATGTGATGCAGATGCCTAAATTAACAGCAAATCTCTTCAAGGTCCGTCAGTGGTCAGTTGAGAATAAGAAGTGCCTGAGCCAGAAGCAGCCATGGGATTTAAATAGTCTTAGGGGAAGATTAACTGTGGAAGGAACCTGAAAATGCCAGCCTCTTACTTTGGGTATCGGATACCTTAATCTAGGTGGTGCAAATACTCTTCTTCCTCTTGCCTTAAAGTGCCTGGGCACTGCTTCTATTAGTTGTTGTTTCTTATCCCATCAGCTATTGTAACCTTGTGAGGTTAATAGCCACAGACAGACTACACAAAAGACCAAAAACTATCCTCACAGTCAACTTTCTTCCTTAAAAATAATAGTTTTCATTTCTTTTCTACTTTCTTTACTAAAACAATGTGAAAGCGCCTTTATAATTTTAAAGCATAAATTAGTTCAGTGCATTAAAATTCCTGCTGTAATGGTGATATTTCTCCTCCTATGTTTAATTGTAAATCCTTATCTTGTTGGAATTAAATTTCTTCCTGCTTTCATGTTAATGCAGTGAAATTAATAAAATCAGTGTCTGGAAATCTGTGTATACCCTGTAGCTCATATTCTCTTCTGTAAGCAAAAGGGCATTGGCTCTGCTCTCAGAGTGGAGATGGGAAAAAGACACAGGGTACTTGCAATACCACACTTCAAACCAAGCAAATAGAGAACTGTCTGCCCAGTCCAGAAGCTTCTGCAGCTGGCACAGTTTTTATCCATCAGCAAATTTGAGAAGAGTGACCTACAATAGCTTTGGAAAAAGTCTAGGGCCACAGATTTTAAATGAATGAGATTTGGAGAAATAGGGTTGTGTGTGTCATAAATAGGGAAAGAGTGTGAATAAAAGAGAACAATAAAAGATGTCACTCTATTAATATTGGGATAAAACCAGGATTCTCCATTTTTCTGCAGCAAATTTCAGATCTCCTTGCACCATATAGAGTGACTGCAGCCAAGCAAGCAGTGTGTCTGTTGTCCCAAGTTTCATGTGTAAGGAACTTAAGCCCTCAAAGTTCAATATGGAAATACGCTTCTGCTTCACCCTGCCATTTCCCTAGTTAATTGTGCCCATTCCTTTTTTCAGCCTATGATCCACAACTCCTTCTCTCCCCTTAGCACTCTTCTCATCTGTCCACCATGGGATAAGCTAAGTTCTACAACCATTTTTTTTTTAATTTTTTTTTTTGTCTGATTTTGATCTTTTATTTTGTACAGCAGGAACACAAACAAACTAACTTAAACATTATTCTATTTTTATGTGCCCAAGCAGGGTAATCCTTGGTTCTTCACTGCAGCTTTGCACTGAGACATGCAGGGCTCAGACAGTTTTGTGGCAGTTTTTGAGTTTTAATCAGTCAGATGGGGCTGTACCATGGTACAGCTACAGGCCAGGTAGGCTAGCAGGACTTCAGGCAGTCTGGTCACAGTGGGATGGAGATACTCTTGGGGAAGGTTTAACAAGATTCACAGTCCCCATGAAAGAGAACACAAGTCACCTCAGCTGAGAAGTGGTAGAAATTTAATATATGGGAGACAAATATTCCATAACTCAAGGTCTGCAGTGGAAAAACATTGAGATGAAGATACAGTGTGTATGTAAGAGCTACAGACACAGGCAGATGCACACAAACTGTGTGATGAGCTAGAGGTATGTGAAGAAAATGGCAAGGATTTGGAATTATAGCAGAGCAGAAACTAACACAAGGAAGAACCACTGCAATGGCTGGGAGGCATCTGAGATGCTCTGGTGAGATATTGAGAGGACAAAAGCAAGCATTTGAGAGAATATATAAGTCCCATGAGAACATCAAGCAGATTTTAGACAAGATCTTTTTGAACACCACAAATAAATTGTTGCTTTACAACAAATGTTGAACAGCTAAGTGAAAATTTTTGCAAGTTCAAAACTTTTGGCATGGAACTCCTGAAGAGATAGTGTGGTGCCTGGGCCTTCAGCATGCTTGTGAAAAGAACTGCCACATGCCATGGACAAGTATCTGCACACAGCTCCAAAGCCAATCACACAGTCTAGTTTATGAACTAAACAGGACAGAGTCCAACCTTCCTGTTAGGAGAGGCTACTGCCACGTGTTCAAAAACACATAGGGAGGAATGTCCCACACAGCAAAAGATAACTCTGTCAACTGTTAGGCAGATTTCCTAAGGGGCAAAAGTGCACACTTTTTTTTTTCCTAAATGACAAAAGTGGTACTGCTGAGTGCTGAACAGCGCTCCCAAGAAACCACCAGGTTTATACTCACTGCCATTGGCTTGTCTGTGGTAAGCACATGATGGACAAACAGAAATAGGAAAACTTTTGGTAACCAGTGTGTAGGGATGTTACTGACATAAGACCCTCTTGTTTGTTAACCCAACAGTTACCTTATGTGCACATATTTTATATAAGATAAATGAAAATGGGGTATAAAGGAAGAGGAGAAGATGGAAATGGATAACTAGGAAAAAGTAGTCACAAAATTGAGAGAATTACTTTATTAGTCCTAACACAAACAAGGAAAATAATAGCCAAACTAACGGAAAGACCAGAGATAAATACTTTAAGGAGAACTTTAAAAGGTTTATACAAGAGAGACTTTCAATTACGAAGCTCCAAAATAAACACCTCTCTTTCCAGTAAAAATTACAGAAGGTATAAATATGAAGAACATAAGGACAAATTTACATGGAATATTGTTGCAGTTCATTAGAAACAAAGTGCCAGGGGAATAACATGATGCTGACCGGGTTAAACGACACAACAGGGAGATACTGCTCATTCTGAAATTTAGTTTTGCTGCTGTTTTCAACTGCTGATGCCTACTGGCCTTAACTAGGAAGTGTTTAGTATGGTCACTAGGGCGTCAGAAGAATTACTCCCTAATAAAGTAATAAAAAAATTTAAGCTAACAGAGGAAAAAAGCCAAAACCAAAAAATTCTGGTGCATTTGGAATATCTATAACAACCAGGCCAGAACAAAGGGGTGCAGGCATTGCTCTGTACCCATATTCTGGTGACACTTGCCTACTAGGAGCTGTACTATATTCAAAAAATTGAATAGGAGGATTTAAAACAAAGGTTGTCAAAGTTTGTATAACTGCCAAGATGTTTTGTACATCTGGTGACAGCGAGAGCAATCTTGGTTTGAATGTTTGAAGTCTGGAATGACTGATCCTGAGAAGATGGGACCTCAACACTGAGACACAGGAGGGCAGCATTTTTAGAAACATAGGCCAATATGCAAAACTGCAAAACCTCCAAGTGACGCTCAACTCTCCAGAACTGTCTACAGGATTGTGCCAGTAGGATACTACCTGTACAACAAGAACAACATGACCTATCCTGATACAAGACTTTTTGAATGGAATGGAAACCAAATGGATGGAAGTAAAAGAGCCATCTGGACATACCTTGCAGGGACATTAATATAAGGTATGGACAATTACTGATTATATCTAACCTTTGACTCTCAAAAATACTTTCTGGTTTCTAGGAGCTGGTGTTGTCCTGAGCATGGATTCTTACACCTGATATGCAGGAAGCCGATTCACACATGCAGTTGAGATACTCTTTTCTTTTACATTTGGGCAGAGACAGGTGCTAGGTCATGAATCCACAAAACTAGAATACCTCCAAAATGCCAGGTGCTAATTTTTATACACTTTGAACAGTAAAAACAAAAATCTACATTTCCCACATATGTACCAACCTAAAGCTGAAGTCCTTGGCTTTGCATTCTCTGATCTCTAAGGGAGTGCACATTTCCTTTACCCTGCATGCTCTGTGAAGAAGGGGGTTTTGTGAGTAAAAGGCAGTCATAGTCTATAGGCAAGTATTTAACTCTGTAAATGACTAAGCAAACTTATTTGGCTTTATCAACAGTTTCATTTTCTTTGTAGCTTGATTTATAGCGTCCTCCTCTTCTTACTTCTCAGGTAATAGATTTTGGTTCCTGTGTGTTTGGTTTTCCCTTAATTTTTCCTAAGTTCTATTATTTATTCTGTGCTATACTTTGGTGAATTTTTAACTCTCTCAAGCAACTTTATTGCCTTACTGGGATATACTTTGTCATCAAACAGACTCTGTTCACCCTTTGTGTGACCTAGTTTTCACTGGGAAGAGATTTGGTGGATGATTTTCCCAGCCTGCTTGATAAAAAGTCCAGGAGTTACAGGTACACAGGAGGAGCATATCCAACGCAGGTGAGATAGCCCCAAAACACCAAACTCTAGATCTAGAATTTATGTACTATAAATGTACCTGAAAAAAACCCAAGGTGTATGAATTAAAGGCCTATGTAAAAATGAGATTCTGAGAGATTAAATTTTGTGAAACGCATAACTGTGGCCCAAAAGTAAAATCTATTGTATAATGACAACACTTTATCTATAAATTGGGAGAGCATACATCAGAAATGTGGATAAAAATAGTAGAAGGAAATAATGTTCTCTTCCTCACTGCATAAGGAAACATAGGTCAGTAAGAGCTGCTTGGAGAAAGCCAAAACAAAAAGATAGGATGTGCTGCAATGTACAATGATGTATGTGCCAGATTTACAAGGAAGAAACAGACAGCCTAAGAACAATAGGTGAAAAAGCCCCAAACCTTTGATATTATTGACAATAAACAACAACACGAAGAAATGTTCATTGGCTTTAGAAATGCTTGTGTCTTCCAGAATTCGATTTTGTGACACATCTTCTTTTACACCTATATATGAAGTGTTTTCTAGTCTCTATGATAGAAATCTTAGGGTGTGGTACATTGTGCTTTTCCCCTGTTCTCCCCAAAAGAATACACCTCACAGATGTTAAGATTGGGTGTGATTGTGGCTCAAATTATGAGTCACCAGAACCTGAGAGGCTGAAAGAGAAGGCTGATAAGAAAAAATAGCCTTAGCAATAAAGCTGGTTTGAGCTGGATGTCTTTATTCAGCCTCTTCAAGACAAAAACACTTGATACTGATGAAATAAAATACATGGTAATACTAATCTAGTTTGGACACAAACGTTGTGAATAGAACAAGTAATAAGATTCATCTAGTTCATGTTCACTTGTCTTCCTTTGACCTCTCCTCCAGCTGAAAAGGATTAATCTTTGCTGTAGACTTCTAATAAGACTGTTGTGCTCTATCACACTGTGTATACCTAAGAGAGATATTTGTCATTCTGTCCCAGGATTCCTTCCCCCCAGCCTTTCTTCTTCATGTGGTACAAGTTTGCAATAACTTGAATGGAAACTGATAGTTGAATTTTCAAGTTTCTGTACCCATAATTGTACTTGATGACACCTGTGTATCACAGTGGTACAGGAGTTTTTGGTATGTGTCCTAGTAGCCAGTTTGGTACTGGTGTAACTCTCACATAAATTACAGCATCTCTCTGGGAGTGCCATACCACTCAGATACCAGACACTTCAGTGCCGTGGGCTGATTACTGTAAAGATGAATCATATAATCAATCATTGGATAGGAGAGATTGACAAATGCAGCTTGACTTGACGGTGTACATGGCTGCACACTTGCAGCCCCTCAACTCAACTTGAGCCCCACAGATGGGGAATGTAGCTCACTTCCATTCCAGGAATATCTTAATGTAGGGAAGGAGCATCACACCACTGAACATAACTCATCTCTCAATAAAAACTGTGGTAGGTAAAATTCAAAGCTATATCAACCCACTGAATCATTATTTTTGTTATTGAACAATAGCTTCAATTTCTTGGTAAAATTATGAGGTTCAGCTTAGGTAAAGATTCTTAAAATCCACTGACGTTCACAACAAGCAGCAGTGCACTTAGTCAAAGAAATGCTTGACAATGGCTTGAGAAAAGCTGAAAGAAATCTGACTTGCAAGAATAGATGTGCTGCTTGCATTGTCCATACCTGTGTTCACACACACAAGATGGAGACAGCAGGGAAGATGAGGTGAGACAGCATTAAGATGGTCAGTCCCAGATTAGTCTGCTTAAATTTCAGACTGGATGGGAGATCAATTCCTGCAGGAAAGACTTTCTCTTAACAGCACTGATGAACAGCACATCAGCTGGTGCCCCACAAACAGCACCAAAGGGATTGGGCTTGTCTACAGCGACATGCAAGACCTGATCAAATTTGGCCTCCCAGCAGCTATGCTTATCTGCAGCTGGGGTAGAGCTAATTGTAGATATCCTGCAGATGCTGACAATAAAGTCACACAACCCAGTACTTGGGGTGCCAAGTGCCACAGCAATTCACACTCTCTCTGGGGAATATCTCATCCAGCTGTAACATGCAGCTGGTGAGCAGACCGAGTGCATTCCCCTTATTCAGCTGTTATAACCGTGGGTAGCAGAGGCCCTCTGTTGGTCTGCAATACTCTTCATCAGTAAATAACATGCCATACTGTGCCCGCTGACCAGACTGAACTATGGCAACTAAAAGCTATAATCAACAAAATCAAACACAGTAATCTATGTTTCACTGTCATTCCCAACAAATCTGTGGGAACAAAAATTCTGAAGACCAGCCTACCACAGGTTTTAGTTTTAAGTAGTAGTGGTAGTTGTTGTTGTTATTGTTAGTCTAAACGTTGTGGGCAAGTTTTGCAGGAGCATATTCAGAATGATAAAGCTTGATGAAAAACAGGCAAGTCCAGCAACAGGTTTGAGACTGTTTTTTCCCTGCTCCTGTAATGTCAAATTATAAAAGGGCTTAGAGTCTCCAGTGGATTAAGTAACATGTAACATAAGCAACCAATGCAGGCTTCATGGAGAGATACTTAAAATATCTATTAATTTTAGTATGTAGATTGTTTAGAAATTATATATTGAAAAAGCAATTTGACACCATACTTTGTTTCAGAATTATAAGAATTCAGTATGAAAACAGAAATTTTTATCCAGGAAAGTTAGGCAGTCATCAGGAACTTGCTTTAAGTGTAGTGGAAACAGTATTAGAAGCAGCTATTTCCACTGACTGTGTAGGGGGTCTAATATAGTCATTACATCAAGCATGATGGGGTGAACACACCCTTAGAATACCCTTAAGGGGTCTTTAATTTTGACCCTGAGACTCCAGCCTTTAAAGAGATCATTGGAACAGCTGATTAGGAAAGGAAGAGAAAAATCCATTTGTACCATGGAATAAAGATTAGTCCCTCATGCAAAGTAGGGCTGACAAGGAGAAGAGAGTGAGCTTTTCACTCTTTACTGTCTCCCCACAGATCTGAGGGATAACTCAGAAGTTGTGATTCCCTTGACTTCTGTTAAGGAATGGCAGCATCCAAAGAAAGACATCATTGTGCTTTTCGTGTTTTAAAATCTTTTAAGAATACCAAGGAGTGAGGGCAGAAAAGGCATCTCTTTAGTGCCTTCACTGATGGGAAATCCTCCAGAACCCCACCAAGACATGTCAAGGTGAGGCAGGGGGTTGTACTTTACCAGGTACCTTCTCAGGGGTTCTCTCTAAGGGGTTCTCTGGAATTTGGTAAGGCACCATCCCTTTCTTGCCTTCTGTATTTTTTCTACCTGCTGTGTAATTTCTTTGATGTCCAGGAAGGACCTAGAAATCTGCCCACAGTGCAGCTTCAGTTTAATGCTAAAAGTCAGAGGAATCAGCTATGAGGAAGGAAACTGATAAAAACTGATCTCTTATCAAGCTTTTCTAAAGCTTAATTCCAAAACGTAAGTAACTGTGCTGTTCTAAAAGGCCAGACTCACTACGCAGACTAAGTCACAGTCTTGTAAGAGGGATTAAAACAAAAAAAACAACAATCAAACACAGTCCAGAAGACCAGGTGAAAGAAAATAGGATTGATCAACTATCCTGAAATATACGGACTGCAACTCAGAGCAAGACAACAGGAAATGTGCAGGTAATTCTGAATAGAAACATAAACTTTATTCAAAGTCTCCACATGTGGTTAAAGGACAGAAAAACAAAAAGCAATGTAATGTCTAAAAAATGTAAAGGGATGAACTGCATGTAAACTGTTCTTGATTCAAACAAATTAGCTAAAAGAAAAAGATAAAATAATTATATAAAGTCTTTTTCTAAATCTACAACTGTGGGTTGTGAAACTTCAACTCCTAGGAGGATCCTCTAGAATTTCAACATATCTGCACGTCTCAAGAGCTAGAAAAGTAACATCTGATAATCCATTTTTAGAAAAAAGAGAACCAGAGAACTGCTCCTTCTTTCTTTTTTTTTTTTTTTTAATGAGAACATATTTCTTTGCTAGAAGTTTTCAGATTGATACATCCTTCTTCACACAGGAAGAGGTGTTTTTGACCTTTGTCTTGTGACAGACTGTAGAAAATCAGACAATCAATCCTCACAACGGACAAGTCATTTTAGCATTGCTCAAGTTGAAATAATACAAGACATCACCTGCACCATAAGATACATGGTAAGATATCTTTGCCTCTATTTTTTTTTAACATTTAGCAGCTACTTAGGTAGTATGATGTCTGAAGTAAAACATACTAGTGGAATCCTGCAAGTGTACTCATCTTTAAAAATTATCCTGGCAAAATGCATAATTATTTTAAATGGAATACACTAGTTTTAAAGGACAAAATCACTAAAAGACTTGAGCAGAGGATCCAGGTGAGGAAAGAAATAAATCTCTAGTGATTGACTGAGTAAGAAACATAATGGATTATGCCTCCCTGATTTTGTCTCTGAAAATGACGTATAATGACAGAAATACGGATTTAAAAACTGTTACTTCAAAACAAAACAGTTTGAATGTTGAATTATTTAAGAGTACTTATGCCTCTCACAGGATGACTACAGAAAAACTAGTGCTGCATTTTAGACACTGACTCATTGGATCCTGTTTACATGCAGCATAACTTAGCATTTTACCTCCATTCGCCACAACCTTATAGTTATTACCACTTTATAGGACTATGCAAATTAACTGAATCTCACTTTAATAAAATCTTTGCCTCTTAAAACACAGAAAGCTGTGACCTGAAACTCAGCATGAAACAGTGACATAAGCTTACTCATCTTTTCTACGGTGAGCCTTTCTTTTAAAAAATGCATGACTGCTAGTCTCAAGCAGAGCAACAGAATTTGTATAGCAGATTGCAGGTTTCTAGAAATATTGCATTTATCTAAACTATGCTCAAAATAATATAGAACTTTTTTTGAAACATTCTTTCTTCAGAGATATTTGTTTAACTACCTTTCAGGGGTTTTTTAACGATCAGGAAACATGAGCCCAAACAGATCCCTCTGGTTAGGTGAACAACCTACTCTAGTTAGGTGAACTGATTAACCCAGTGAAATATTCTAGCCAGTAGCCAACAGTGTCTCCTAAAACATCAAGATTATAGGATAAAGAACAAACCTGCTTACAGTTCTTTTTTCTGGTTTCCAAGTTAGTAATTTTAGTCTCCATTGTCAGCATGTACTGGATATTATACACAATTCAGAGTAGTAAATACTTTTGCAGAGAGACTTCTGAAGCAAAGGCTGGGCTAGAGGAATGGGGCTTGGTTAGCAGAAGCAACTGCTCCAAGGGGAAGCCATAACTTTAGCATGCAAAAAGGGTTGTAAGGAAGAAGTCAAGATGCAGGGAAGATGCGTTAGTCATTTCAGGAAGGCAGAGGAAACAGAGGGAAGGCATTGAGATAGCAGTTAACAGTAAGAAGAGCCTGTCACAAAAAGAATTATCACAGTAATATCAAGGCAGCATTTTGCTGTGAATCCTGTCAGTCACCTACTCATAAAATCCCACTCTGGGTTTATGACTTAGTTGTTTTTCATATCCATATTTATGCATGACCATCCCACAGGTGCAAAATGAGCAAAACAGGAAGGGCTGGATCTGGCACTCATCCCATAATCCCAGTATCCAGTATGTCTGACTGACACATTGTAAATGAGGATATTTAGCTATGTGCAGGGATGTACTGTCAGGGCATGCAACAAGAATCTAGCAAGTCTAGCTGAAGGAAATCTTAAATATTTACTTGGGTAATGCCCAAGTCTCATCATGTTTTGAAGTAAAGAATTTTATGTCTTAGACAAAAGAGTGTTTTATAAACTCACTTTTCTTTTTTAAGTGTTGCTGAAAATTCTTAAGAAATATAAACCCTTAGCTACCTTAAAATCAAGTTATTTACTGACAACAGAGAGCCACAGCCACTTCCTTTACCAACAAAAACATTACTGCTGCATTGTAATAACTATATATTTAGTATGACTATGTTTCACAGAGATTGCCAGAGTTTCCTAAAAGACAGTCTTTGAAGAGGTTGACAGCACTTATTTGTCATCAAGAATTTGTATCTTGGCAAAGCTGAGACACAAACAATTACAATTTGCTAATATTCTCTTACTCCTCATTCTTCAAAAGACATGGACATCATCGTTATTATTATTCTTAGGAGCAGAGCTGTTGCCAGACTCAAAAACTTGGGGAACGAGCATGAAAAAGTTTTGCAAAAGCAGCATTTCTTTTTGTACAAGGCACAGATTTTGCTGCAACAAAACTTCCTCTTTTGGGGCAGATGCATATCTGCACTGTGCAGCATAAGAACCTACATAAGGAGCTGGCAGCAAAATTTTGTTTTTAAGGTCACAGACCTAGCAGCCCCTTCCCCAAGACCTCACCCGAGGTTTAGCTAAATAAACCACTTTGCTTAAATTACAGTGTCCTTAATCTGTGTCAATCTGTTTTTACAGCAGAAATAGTCCTTTCTCCTGAGATGTTTTATCTACAGGCACAAAGAGATGATCTGGGGATTTCACAAGCTCTAAGTCAGAATGGACCACTATGAACTAGTACCAAAAAAGCAGAGCAGGGGCCCGTCTCTCAGTCACTCCAGCCATGGGCTGAGTTTCTTCTTCAGTGACATTTAGACTGGCAGAGCTCAAGTGCAGAGAGAATGAAATGGGGGTGGTTTTGAGAGTGTGGTCTCTGCAAAAGATGCCTTCAATCCCACACAGGGCAGACCACGCCACTGAAAAAAGTGCATCCAGGAAAGCAGTGAATGCTGGCACACAGCATGAGTGCTCGGGGATCACACAGCAAGCTGGGCCACATGAACTGCCTGAACTCTTCTGCATTGGGAGCACTCCGTTGCCTTTGTCTAAAAGCACGCATGACATTTCCAGGAAAAGGCTGATTTCAAAACCAACACCGTGCTATGGGCAGCCACCTGACTGCCATGAAGTGTCTGATAAAAGCGGTCATGATGGCACAGGACGACAGAACAGACATCAAGTAGCTCTCTTTGAGTGGCTACCAAAGGCATCAATTGCATTTCCTCACTGAGTGACCAGGAAGCACTTTGGTCCCTGTGACACCTGTCTTCACAAAATCCTCTGCCCAGCTTCTCATGGGACACACAGGAATTCTTCTGTGTTCTCTGGGGGTCAGTGAGAAGACAGTTCTCTGAGCTTTTCAGAGATCAAGTTACACAAATCTGTGCTGCTGCATCTGGCTCACAGTCCTACCAGGGACTTGGGAAAAGGGGAGGCTTTGGAAACTGGAGGGGCTGACATTTCAGTCACAAGCCTTTCTCTGCTCCCAGTCTGCCTGGGGGCTTTCACAGCTCTGCTGCACACCCACCACTCAGGCCCTGACTTCTTGCAAGGGAAGGCCAGTCCCTCACACAGTGCCTAAAACAATAATAGCCATGGCTTGGATTCAACCTACCATTCCTCTGATTTGGTTAGGCCAGGGAGCTGACAATCTCTACTGAGGAGGAAAAATGCACGTGACAATGTACACGTGGGAAATGACACACAGCACACTTCCACCATGAACCAGTGAGACTCCACAACTGTATGGATGAGTTTCCTGGGAGGTCTGCAATTTCATTCTCTTAACAAAGTAATGCTTGTGAGCTCATCAGCAAAACTTGTTTCAGAAGAAAATATCAGCATGGTTAATTCTCTTCACTGCAAAGCTTGGAGATTCCTCTAGTTTAATGCCTTTTTTTTTTCTCCTTTCCAGACCAATACACCATGGGAAATGAAACCACAGACTTCACTGACTGGCTACTGACAACAGAATTTGATTACAGTGATTCGACGCCTTGCCCTGCAACTGAGGAAAAGCACTTTGCAGCAAATTTTTTGCCACCTCTTTATTCTTTAGTGGTGATATTTGGCCTGACAGGCAACATGCTTGTTGTCCTTATCCTGGTAAAATACAAGAGGCTGAAGAGTATGACTGACATCTACCTGCTCAACCTGGCAATTTCTGATCTGCTGTTTGTGTTTTCTCTCCCTTTTTGGGCTTATTACGCAGTTCACGACTGGATTTTTGGGGAGGCGCTGTGTCGAATTCTGTCAGGTGTCTACCTCCTTGGCTTCTACAGTGGCATCTTCTTCATAATCCTCTTGACTCTGGACAGGTACCTGGCCATAGTGCACGCAGTGTTTGCTTTGAAAGCCAGGACAGTTACCTACGGCATCCTCGCCAGCGTTGTCACTTGGGCTGTTGCTGTTCTTATTTCTGTCCCTGGGGTAGTATTTCACAAAACTCAGAAGGAAAGTTCAGGCTATACTTGCAGTGCTCATTATCCATCAGAGCAGAGAAATGCATGGAAACAATTCCTCACCTTAAAAATGAACATCCTGGGGCTTCTTATTCCAATGTTAATCATGATTTGCAGCTACACACAAATTATAAAGACATTACTGCAATGTAGGAATGAGAAGAAACATAAAGCAGTCAGGCTTATTTTTCTTATCATGATTATCTACTTTTTTTTCTGGGCACCATACAATATTTGCATTCTCTTGCGTGATTTTCAAGGTGCATTTTCCATCTCTACTTGTGAAGGGAATGGTCAACTGCACAAAGCAATTCAAGTGACAGAAACAATCTCAATGATCCATTGTTGTATCAACCCTATAATTTATGCCTTCGCTGGAGAAAAATTTAGGAAATATCTTCACAGCTTTTTCCGAAAACAGATTGCAGTCCACTTGTCGAAATTCTGTCCTGTTTTCTATGCTGACACAGCTGAACGAGCGAGCTCCACCTACACACAATCTACTGGAGAACAAGAAGTTTCTGCTGCATTGTAAGTTGTGTCTAGTGAACAAATGGAATTGTGAGATCAACTCTGTGATGAAAGCCTGCTGAATCTCTCCCAGATATTGTCTCTAAGGCAGCTGCAAAAGCAAACAAACAAACAAACCAAACCAAACCAAACCAAACCAAACCAGAATACATATTTACCAAAGTTTGCATTTGCTCACAGACTTGGGTATTTGTAAATACATGAAAAGGATGTAGGAAGTTACCTGACTGAGGGCCTGAGCTAGCAGGCTAACAGTTTTTTTGAAGTGAACTAGAGGTTACAAGTTACACTGGTTCTTTGGGAACATCTCTTGACTGTACATCACACAAGATACCTCACTCATTTAAACTCAGTCTCAGTCATATTTTTTACTAGTCTGGTTGTGTATCTCTGTAAATAATGCTAAATAACTAAGGTCTGTCATAGAGCATGGAATGGAAACTTTCATACACTTAGAATGGACTCTAATATTTCATGGTATATTTTCCTCTGTGTGTGGTTGAGTCCTAACCATTTAGATCTTTCTCATAATAGCTCTAACTGCTAGGGTCTAACACCTGAGTGACTTTTGAGTTTGATACTTCTGAAGGCTCTCTCTTACTCATCTGCTGTTTTACATGCTACTCATGCTAAAAAGACAATGTGATTGAGCTATCATTAAAAACTAATGTCCTACAGCTGTTCAGAAAATCAGTGTGGTAACAGTATTTTAAAACTAAAGTATTTCACATGGAGCTTTAACCGGGTTGGATCAAACGTGACGAGTGAGTCAACAGTGTTTTAGCTTTTTAGTGCAGTGATTTTGCTTGCCATTTTTGTAGCTTACGTAAGAGAAAAACTTTTAAAAAAAATGAATGCAGGCATAATGGCTGCCAAACCTCAACAGTGTTAGAGGTGTGAAAATGATTTCTGAACTGGATTGACACAGAGGTTTTTAGAGATAAGTGTATGTTATAAACATTTAAGTTAACAAAACATCTGAATAAGTAAAAATACTAGAGTCATAGGGCATAGAGCATCTCTCTTTTGTTTTAAAAGCTGGTATCATTTGGAGGCCTTTGACAATGGGGTTTTTTTGCCATTTAGGAGTTTTACAGAGAGCAAAAGCTTCCATAATTAGTAAGGCTGGCGGTTAAATGTGACTCTCTGTAAAGCTCAGAACCTGGAAAGCATGTGAACACATAGAAAACATGAAATAGATATTGGGCTACTGAGGTGCTTAAGAACATACCATAATCACAGTATTAATTAATTTGGGCCAAGTTCTCCTTCTAACAGTTTTTATATTTCCCCTAAGACATATGGTATTGGATGACTTTGGAGACTGGAAATAAAAAGTGAATATTCTGTTTGCTGTTCCTATCCAGAAGGGCAATTTCTGTTTCCCAACTTCTCCAGACAGCCTTTTAAATAATATTTTCAAAGAAGAAAATGTTTCAAAAAGTCTCCAAGAAATTTTACAGTGGGAAGTGCTTGTGAAAGCAGGAAGTGAAATAGGGAAATCTTTACTTATCAAACCACTTGTTTTGAGTTTTTTATTTTGTCATATTAAGCAGCATTTTGGAACTACATCCACATGAGAAGTGTCACAGAAGTATACCACACCTTCTCATTTACAAGAGTTTCAGCTGCACACTGTTCTTTAATGCCCTGTGCATCAATTACTTTCTGGACTTTGTATATGCTTTTAAAATGGGTAAATATATCAGCATAATGACAAATACACACCTTCTAGTCAGGCTGGCTTTTTTCTTTCTTTTTTTTTTTTTTTTTTTTACTTACAGAATACACTTATGAAAACAATTTTATATTTTATTCTGCTCTTGACAAGAACTTTTGCTTGGTCTTGAAAACACCTCGCCTTTAGGAAACTACTTTCTCTGGAGGGCTTTGATGCCAGACACAGTAATGCATCTTTGTCAGCCCTTCAGGAGCAAAGCACAACAACAAAACATACATGGGCTCAAAACTGCTCTGATCCTTCTACAGCATGGACCTCTAATCATGGGTCTTTCTAAGCAACAAGCAGCTTCCGGAGGAAAGAGGTAGAAGTGAGATTGGTGGCCCAGTGCATTGGCAGCTTATCAAGAGTTTCCATCACTTCACTGGAAAGGAATCATACTTCAGCACATGAAAACAAGTCATATTTCAGCTACTGCAATGAACTGTGATCCACATTCAAGGAGACAATTGAAAACACAGTATTTGGTTGCACTGCTGGTACATTCAATTTAGGACTCTGCCAATAACTGTAATAATATTTTGTATTATACCATCCATTAAAGCTGGTTAACTTTTTTGTTAGACTTCTTGATCCTTTCCCACCTCCATCCCTTTATTTTTTAGAACAGCCCAGAAGAATGAAAAGGAAAATAAGTTCCTCTTCATAACACTGAAAGAACAGGCAGGACAAAATTGGGGTTTTACAAGCGGACTAAGTATACCAGCATAATCAAATAACACAGGACCATCAAGGTAACTCCAGTACTCTTAACTGCTTGTCACTAATAATCTAATAATAAATATGCTACTTTGGTTGTCATTACATTTGATTTTGTTTACATTTACCAATAGGAAAAAAAGTATCTAAGACAATTCATACTGATCCTAGATGATCGATACTGTTTTTTTTAAAAAAGAAATAAAAGAATTCCAGTGTTTTTAGTGACCAAAGTAATTAGGTCATCTAGCTAATGCCTAACAATTACAGTAGACTTGTGTACACACTTCCGTTTAGTTCTTAAGATTACAGTGCCATCACGTGGTGTCACTGTAAAGTTTGATGCCAACGAACCTGCACTACTCCAGGCAGGCTTTTGGTGCTTTCCTCACTCAAAACATTTTTTAGGATAAATTTCTTCACAGAAGGGGTGATTAGGTGTTGGAATGGGCTTCCCAGGGAGGTGGTGGTGTCACTATCCCTGGAGATGTTGAAGGACAGACTGGATGTGGCTCTCCGTGTCATGGTCCAGTTGACAGGGTGGTGTTGCGTCATGGGATGGGCTCGATGATCTCAGAGGTCTTTTTCAATCTAATTGATGCTGTGATCTCTTTTCTTAAGAAAATCTTCTAATGAAATTACTCTCCCCATTACAGGCATTATCAGTATTATGCAAACAGCAGCAAGCCACTACTGTGGCTAAGAATGGAATGGAGGTCCATTGGATGTGTAGGCAGGGTCACCCTGTCATGATGCAGGCAGATGCCAAGAGCGCGGTACAGGATTCCAGATCCTGCTCTGGAAGGAGAGCATTCAGCGTTCTTGTCCACAGATTCGAAGCTACAAGCTGCAAGAATGAAAGTGAAGTGCAAGGTCCTACACCTGGGTCATGGCAGTGCCAGACACAGGTCCAGGTTGGGTGTAGAAGTGATTGAGAGCAGCCCTGAGGAGAAAGACTTGGGGGTGATTGTTGATGAAAAACTCAACTCACTCTGCTCTTCTCTGGCCACAGTAACTACTGCGCAACAATTTTTTGTTTTTCTTTCTTGCTAAATATATTATCACAGAGGCGTTAAGCCCATTTCTAATTTATGGAGGAAGCTTCTAGCAGCTGCTCAAAGAAGCCACCCCTGTAGCCCCGCAGCTACCAAAAACCAGGTCTTGCAAACCCAATGCAAAGAACCTGAAGGGGGCCTGCAGGGAAGCCAAAAAGGCACTCATTGTCAGGAACTGAAGTGATAGGACAAAGAGTAATGGGCACAAATTGAAAGAGCGGAAATTTAGGTTAGATATTAGGAAGCAATTTTTTCCTGCGGCACTGGTGAGCAGCAGATTGCCCAAGGAGGTTGTGGATGCCCCATCCCTGGCATCCTGCCCCAATGCCAGGATAGGGTATAGGGTATTAAGTGGGACGTGTCCCTGCCCATGGCAGGGGAGGCTGGGACTAGATGCTCTTTCAGGTCCCTCCCAACCCGTTATCCCTCTGTGATTCCCTAAGTTCCCCCCCCGCCTCCCCCTGCGGCCCCGCGCGCCCTCAGCCAGACGCGCTCCCCCACGCCCCCACGCGCGCTCCCGCGCCCCCTGCGGGCGGAGCGCGGGCGCGCAGCCACGCGGAGCCTCCTCTCCC
>VWZS01007271.1:2032211-2074497 GCA_013397075.1 Rhabdornis inornatus
GAGCCTCCTCTCCCTCCCCGCCCCTATCCGCCGAGGCCCCGCCCCCTCAGCCCCACCCCGGGCGCGGAAACCCCGCCCCCAGCTCGGCCCCGCCTTCCCCGTGCAGACCCCGCCCCGCGCCTGCGCAATGCCAGCACCGCTGCTTTCCCGCGCGGGTGAGGGGCTGCGGCCGGGCCGGGTCTGTGGAAACTGGCAGCGCCGGGCGCCCATTGCCCAGCAGGGACCTTTCCGTGCGGGCCCCGGGCACCGGGCTCCGTGGGGAACGGGTCTCCAGGTGGGGAAGGGGCCTCTCAGTGGGGGGCCGGCCAGTCGCTGCCCCTCCGTCGCCGTTTGAAGTCGGTGCCGCTGAGGCCGGGCGGCGTGTGCCGGGCTCGTGGCCCGGCGGGGNTGATAGGACAAAGAGTAATGGGCACAAATTGAAAGAGCGGAAATTTAGGTTAGATATTAGGAAGCAATTTTTTCCTGCGGCACTGGTGAGCAGCAGATTGCCCAAGGAGGTTGTGGATGCCCCATCCCTGGCATCCTGCCCCAATGCCAGGATAGGGTATAGGGTATTAAGTGGGACGTGTCCCTGCCCATGGCAGGGGAGGCTGGGACTAGATGCTCTTTCAGGTCCCTCCCAACCCGTTATCCCTCTGTGATTCCCTAAGTTCCCCCCCCGCCTCCCCCTGCGGCCCCGCGCGCCCTCAGCCAGACGCGCTCCCCCACGCCCCCACGCGCGCTCCCGCGCCCCCTGCGGGCGGAGCGCGGGCGNAGGCCGGGCGGCGTGTGCCGGGCTCGTGGCCCGGCGGGGACAGGGACAGGGACAGGGGTGAGAGGGCTTCCGGGCTGCGGCGGGAATGTCAGGGCGCTCACTGGGTTTTGCTTCTTAGTTGAAGGATGAGAAGTAGCAAGGAGCCGTTTTTTGTGAAGTTCATAAAGTCTTCCGAGAGTTCGCAGTATTTTTCTAAAGCTCTTGAGGTGAGTGGGTTTCGTCACCTGTGTGAGCTTGGTGAACTGGCATGTGATTTCTGTGTCTGAGTTAGCTGATTGTGCCATGTAATAAGCTGACTTATATGTGCACACCTGGAAATAAAGCTGTTTCTAAAGCAGAGGTGCTTAGTGTGTCATAATGCTTGTTGATTAAGAACAGTTTTGTTGGAGAATTTCGTGAAATAGCTTCAATTTCAAAACCCGTAGGAAAGGGACGTGTAGCCTGGAAGGCCTGGATGGTGGTCCCTTATCTAAGCACAGACTTTGGAAGGACACTGTGCATTGTTTTACTGTGGGAGGTTAGTGGGACCCAAAGGCACTGTATCGCAGGATCAGGTCCTTAAGGCTTCTGTGCCAAATATTTAAGTCACAATATTGTGAAGATTCAAGGGAATGAAGGGGACACCCATGAGGTGTTTTAGCCCTTTCTTCTGCCAGTACCTGTTTGCATGGTAGCTTTGTTGTGAGCTGTTTCAAGGATGTGCACTCGTGTAGTTTGCACAGGATTGCCTCTTCATTAATTATTTGCTAATTAAATAAATGTTGTACACATAATTTACCTGCAGTCTATAAAAGAATTCCAGTCAGAAGAACATCTCCAGATCCTTGAAGAAGAAACAGTGCTCAATATAAAAGAAAATGATAAATCACTTTACATTTGTGATCCTTTCAGAGGCGTGGGTTTCAGTCATCTCAAAAAGGTACGTCACCCAACAACTTACTTAGAGCTCTGTTCTTTCCTTTTTAGAAGCACTCATGTCCGTACTTACATCCTGCATGTTCTTTCCTGCACTGAGTGCAGCAGTGTGAACTTCATCCTGTATTTAGGGAAGAAGGTGACCAGCAAAGCATAATGATGATTTTCAAACATTTGGATAAGTAAATGGTATGGTTAGTTCTGATCCTGCTGGAGTCCCTAAGCTGGTTCTTACATTGTTTATCTCCTGATAAAAATGATTATGTATGATCTGCAGGGAATTGTCTAGTGGACAAGATAGGCTAGCTGGAATTCTTTGGCCGTAGCCATAGCATCAGCTGCTTTTACTGAGGCCAGAAAATCTACAAGGATTGTACAGAAAATCCAGAACTGAAAGTAAAACCAAAACTGTCAGCTACCTGGAGGTGCTAGAGAAGGCGGAGGACAGACCAAGAGCCCTGCCTTCCTCAGGATTCAGAGACAAGGAAAGCCTTCCTGATGCCAATGTACCCTCTGCTTATTTTTTTGTGCTGTGTTTCCCTGTTACCTTATTGTAGCTTGGCTGTAGGATTGTTGGACCTCAGGTGGTTCTGTACTGCATGCAGTCGCAGCGGTGTGTCCCGAGAGCTGAGTATCCCGTGTACAACATGACCATGGCCGATGTCACAGTGTCCTGTACCAGCCTGGAGAAGGACGTGAGGGTAAGGCTGTCTCAGGGATGGATTGTTCAGCTGGTTGTCATTGATATTTGCTTTGCATGGCTCATTACTAAGGCAGCTTATATGTCAGAGCATATATGGCTCATTGTGCCTGTGTCTAGATCCATCAGTTCTTCTGTAGCTTACAGACTATGTGTAGTTTATTCACATATTAATACACCTTAAATATTTTTATATATGTTTCATTTATATTTATTCTGGTACATTTTTTCTAATACTACCTAAAATGTCAACTGTCTGCAAAATTTTGCTTGTACGGTGTAATTGTTACGTTTTTATTTAGAGTATATATTATGTTCAGCTTATCATAAGTGCAAATAAAATGGAAATTACAGTTATGTTTTTATGGCTTCTATATATATCTATTTAGTATTTTTTCAACAGTTTTTAGGGGAAATCATGGACAATTGAAATCCATGTTTTTGGTGTAAGGTGGATATGACTGTCACATAGGGTTTTTTTTTCCCTTTGATAATTTTCTCTATTTTTTTTCCCTCATCCAGGAAGAAGTTCACAAATATGTGCAAATGATGGGTGGATGTGTATACAGAGACCTCAACTTGTCAGTAACTCATCTTATAGCTGGAGAAGTTGGCAGCAAGAAATACTTGGTAGCTGCTTCCCTGAAGAAACCTATTTTGCTTCCCTCTTGGGTTAAGACATTGTGGGATAAGTCTCAGCAAGGGTATGAAAAAATCAAAACTGTTTTGGCTAGTGGTAATTCTTATGTACAGACTAATTTTTTTTCCTAGTTGATTTTACTTGCAAAATAAGTACTTTCTTTTTCATTCCTGTAGCATAATGAGGTACACTGATGTTAACATGGAAGAGTATGCTTGTCCTGTGTTCCTTGGCTGCACAATTTGTGTCACTGGCTTAAGCAGCTCCGACAGGAAAGAAGTGCAGCGCCTCACTGCTGAGCATGGTGGGCAGTACACTGGGCAGCTCAAGATGAATGAGTGCACTCACCTCATAGTTCAAGAGCCAAAAGGTAAAACTGACAGAATAAATGCTGTTTTCGCTTCTGGAGTTGAAGTAGTGTGAATGTGTGTAAGCACAGAAGCTTGAACTGCCTCTGTGTCTGCTTCAGTGTTGCTCTTACTGCTTCTCTTTAGGGAATCACTGTTGATGGAAAGAGTAACACAGGGCACCTTTGCTTCACCATAAAGGCGTGAGAAAGAGAACAAAAGAGGAAAAAAAGCCAGAGATATAGATGGTATTTAAAGAAAGGAAAAGGGAGAATCCTAGAGGGTATAAAGAAAGAAAAACTTTTTTTTGGGAGAGCAGGATAAGACTTAATTTGTACCATGATTGAAATTGGATTGTGGCCCAATGTTTTTTAACTGATTATTCTTTGTGCCTTCCAAATTCCCTACTAAGATAAAACGAAAGCTCCTTTTTCTTCCTCTTGGAAAGTTGATAAGATTTTAGGTTTATTGTGAGAAAAAAGGAAGGGTTTTCTTTTTTTCTTGATTTTTTTCCCTTTGCCTATAGTGAAATATGCTGGGACTTTTTGACCTTTTTTTGTGTCCTTGAAAGCTTTAAAGCCTTTTTCCCTTTTTTCTTTCTTTAATGCCTTGTCATACCATGAGTTAGCCATCCATTAGATGTTTCTAGTCTAATTACAGCATAAGAATCTTATCAACAGACAAATTATAACATAATTTGTCCATTAAAATCAGTTATTTGAATTTCTGAATTTTCTTAATGTCCAGCCGTCTTTCAGCAATCACTATTTGGTGCTTTTGTCTTTTAAAGATTGTGACTTTTTTTTTTCTAAATTTTGTTTACATCTGGAAGGTCAGAAGTATGAATGTGCCAAAAAGTGGAATGTGCACTGTGTGTCTGTGCAGTGGTTTTCTGACAGCATCAAGAAAGGCTTCTGTCAGGATGAGATGATGTATAAAATAGAGGCTGGATCAAAACTTAGTAATGCACCCAGTACATCAACACCTACAAATGACACCAGCAAGCCTCCTAGTAAGTAAGATATTTATATTTTTAAATGTGTTTCAGTAAGGTAGGAAATATTTGTATTAAGGAGGAAGAACTATTTTGAGATGAATAAGGTGCCTGCTTTTATAAGTAGTGGTTTGACAGTTTGGGTTCTAGATCTAGCTTAAGCTTAAAACATAGCAGATTGCTTTTATGCACATACAATATTCCAGCATGCTTAGACTTGAAACGTGTGGATGATTGTTGAAAAAGTAAACTTGAGTTAGGGGTATGATTGTTTGCTTGAGAACCAGTGGTATATATCTGTAAGTCCTACAAAAGTACAACTGTTTAAAACAAGTGTATGCAATGAGTTTAATCTCCCAGCAGTCTTAGGGGTGGGGGAGGAAACAAATAAGGTTTTAGTAATCTTTTTCTATTTTATTTTTCTTTTTACACTTGGTTTTATTTATTCCATGCTAATAACAGAAGGACAGTTAAAAATATTTTGTAAGCGCACTTGGTAGGCTGAAAGATACAGCCAGCTTTAATGTGCATCCGCCTGATACTGACTCCTCTTAAATTAGAGTTGATTTATCTACAATAGAGAGTTCTGTTTAATTTTAAAAGTATTTCTACTAGGTGGCCACAAAACTGGAATAACAGCTTTGAAAACAAGTCTCATTGGCTGCTCTGTCACAGGTGCCGTCCTTTAGGAAGTAAACAGAAGATGCATCAGCGCTCTTTTTAGTACGACAATGCTCAATCTATGTGTAAAGAAGCCCTTTGGTTTAGCAGGTTTTACTTACCTAGTATTTTTCGTTCTTCAAACTTTACATTTCCTTATAGCACCATGAAATCATAAGTGGCAAGTTTGTATTTTCTTCAGTGAAGCATCGGAGAGAGCTGAGCCGAATCTAATGCCTCTTTTTAAATTTTTTTTTTTTAAAGATCATACTCTTTCGGATGTCAGCCACATTTCCAATATCAATTTGAGTGGTGTTAATGAAACTGCATGTAGTTCAGCTATGAGCAGCAGACTGGAGCCTGTTTCTGATGAACTGGAAAACTTGGACATAAGTTCTTTTCAAGCCCCTGAAGATTTGTTAGATGGGTGTCGAGTATGTTTAACAGTGTATACTTTGAAATGTTCCGTTTTAACAATGTGAAAGCAACTATGGTGAAGCACTTGCATTTTCTGCTCGAGTAAATTGTTTCCATGGTCAGCAACAAATACCAGATTTATTTTGTGTCCACGTGCTTTTGTGTGTGTATGTATGTGTGTCTACATATCTGTGTGAGTATAATTGTATTAAATATGTAGTAGAAGTATAAAAGTTTATATTAATAGGCATCTATTATATTTAAACACTGGAGTAAATGGGTTCTAGAATTAGTGTGTGGGTTTATTTGGAGTTTTCTTTCTGTTTATGTGATTTCACGGGTTCATTCCATTGGTAAACATTGAAGCTTTGCTAGATGAATTTGCAAAGATAGATTAATCTTCATAAATGCTTAACTTTTTTGCTGCTTCTCAGAAGTTGTAGCACTACTTTCTGTGTTCTGCAGCAGTTGTAGCAAATTATACCAAAACATTCTACTTTATTTTTTCTTGAGTGTTTCTTTTTTTTTTTTTTTTTTAACATTTTTAAGGCTCTATTTCTTGCTCTGTTCTCTTTGTAGATCTATCTCTGTGGCTTCAGTGGCAGGAAGCTGGACAAGATGAGAAGGCTTATTAATTGCGGTGGTGGCATTCGATTTAATCAACTTAACGAAGATGTTACTCATGTCATTGTGGGGGAAAATAATGATGAGCTGAAACACTTTTTGGACAAGACAGCTCACAGGTTGTGATAGCTTTATTGCTTAAGGTCTAGTTACACCTCGTTTTCCTTCTCCCACCACCTTTGAGGTCCCTAGTGCAGAAAATACATCGAACTGTTGGAGTGAGTTCAGGGGAGGGCCACCAAGATGGTCAGAGGGATGGAGCACCTCTCCTGTGAGGATGGGCTGAGAGGATTAGATTGAGAAAGCTTTGGGGTGACCTAATTGTGGCCTTCCAGTACCTGAAGGGAATCTATAAGGGAGGTGGAGAGGAACTTTTGGCAAGGACATATAGAGATAGGACAAGGAGGAGTAGCCTTAAAGAGGGGAGGTTTACTTTAGATATTAGAAAGAAGTTCCTTACTGGGAGGGTGGTGAGGCTTCTCTGGTTGCCCAGAGAAGCTGTGGTGCCTCATCCCTGTAAGTGTCCAAGGCCAGGTTGGATGGACTTTTGAAAAACCTAGTCTAGTACAATGTTTCCCCTGCTCATGGCAGGGGGATTGGAACTAGATGATCTTTAAATTTCCTTCCAAACCATTGTATGGTTTTTTGGAATCACATATTGATTTGAAAATACTAAGTAGTTCCTGATTTAAATGAGGAGACTTAAGAGCTAGTGGTAATAAGTACGTCCACACATGCTTTTCAGTACTGTATCTTTGTGTAGCCATGGGTGACCTCAGCGAGTAGAAAAGCAAGTGTTCTTATTGGTGAAAAGAGGTGTTAATGTATTGGTATTTATTGTTACATTAAGGAGGGAGAACTTGGCAATGCAGCAGTGGCAGGTATAATTTGTTACAGGAAATGATTATGACATGCTCTGTTCTCAGACTGAAAGAATTAAACTCTTTTATAAGGGTTGTAAATTGCCTTAGTACTAGAGTTAAAGACTTTGTATGTGCCTGTGTATATACTGGATTTTTTGGTCTGAAACCTGCTGTAACGTTTGTATAACATTTTATTTTATAGGCCTCATATAGTGACAGCAAAGTGGTTGCTGGAGTCATTTGGTAAAGGTTGTTTATGTCCAGTGGAGCACTATATCTCTCTAAATTACCAGCTGTTAGACAATCCAATTTTAGAACAACCTGTAACGAAGTCAATTTTTCCGAAAAAAACCAGTCTCTTGAAGGAAGACACTGTGAATGTTATAAAGCACCAGAAAGCTGCTGAAGATGACTTCCTCTCTCAATATGTAAATAACTATTCTACACTAGGTAAGTTTTAGGCTAAGCATACTGTAGAAAGTTTAACTACTCATAACTAGCATTTGAGCTTGCAGAATAACTAAAACCTGGCTGAAAACAGCACAGTCCTGTAATTTCTTCATTTAGCTGTTTTGGCTTGTCTTTGATGTTCTTGTCAAACAATTATTATGCTTGGTTATTTTTTATTTTTCTTCAACCTTTCAGATGAAGTTGAAAGACTAACATCCAGAAGCTTCAGTGATGTTACTAACTTGACTGCCCAAGGAGAGAATCTACCTTCTGTCTGTAATGGGTCTTTGGCAGAGTCTTCACTGGCTGAAGGAGGCTTATTTTTCAGGAAGAGATTTCTTCTTCTGGGTTTTGGTGAAGAGGATGAGTCCTGCATTGCAGACATTATAAAGGAGAATGCTGGGGAAGTTCTGCCACTGCAAAGCAGAACCATTGCAGACTATGCTGTGGTACCTTTATTAGGGTGCACCGTGAAGGCAACTGTTGGTGATGTTGTCACAAATACATGGCTGGTAAGAGAGTTACACTTTGTCAATTCCCATATAAATAGGTATCTGTATTAGAAATTTGTTTTGTCAGAATACAGTTATTAATGGCTTAAATATAAAGAAGTTACTGAGATACTAGCTTCATTTAACTTGAAATATGCTAAACAAAACTCTTCATTAAAGCCTCTGCATCTGTAGGGTGTCTTACCTGTTTCACTTCATTTTCCACAGGACCCTTAAGTAGGTGTCAAGACTCAGGCTTGGGAGGTCTGACAGCATTCTGTCTAAATGAACTGTAGAAGGAGCTAGTTCACAATAATGATTTGGTATTTTTGTTTGTTTCATGCTTTTTATAGCTTTTTTTTTAAAATTTGTGGCAGAAGAGCAAGTCTCTGTAGGTTAAAAGTCAAAGAATACTAACCATATTTGGCAAGAGCAGCACTACCTGCTTTTAGTAATTTTCACTGTTAGGTAACTACTTGTGAATTAAATCTCTACAGACCCTCAGATCATGCACTGAATTGGAAACCTCCAGTTTTATGGGAACCTGCAGGGTTGGAACTTTAGTAACTGAAAAGTTCTGAATAATGCTTCAGTATGTCAAACTTGACCAAATAGACATGGTCTAAAAAACTTTGTCTGATCCAATGGGAAATCATTTGTCTCAGATGTGATGATGAAAGCAGGATTGCTCTTGTTGAGTCCATAAATGCTGTTGTAGAGTTTCTGAAATCTTGTTTGCTTTGGCTTAATTTACATTTTTTGATTTACATTTATGTCTTTCGTCTTCTTGAAGATAACATGTGTGGAACAGCAGGCCCTTTTAGATCTCCGATCCAATCCACTTTTCACCCCAGTCCTGGTAATGGAAGGAGCTACCCCCCTGGAAGATTGTGTTCTTTCTTTTAGCCAGTTCACTGGTGCAGAGAGAGACTCCCTTGTTTATCTGGCAGGACTGCTGGGAGCCAGGTATTTCTCCTGTCACAGTTTCTCTTGTTCTTAAACAGCCAATGTGCTCCCATTACGCATTTCATTTCTTCTGTATAAATGTTGGAGTTAAAGCTCTTTCGAATTCCATTAATTTACAAAACCTGGTGCTGAAGCAATGATTGACCTATCATTATATAGGTCTTTCGTTTTGCTCTCTTTTAAGGAAGTATGGTCAGTACTCACACTGTTCAATTTCTACCAGAATATGCTCTGTCTCTTCTTTCCCAGTAACTGAATCTCAGCAGCTTTTTACTCTGCTCTTGAACCGAACAATGAAAGTCAGGTTTGCAGATGTGGCCTTCCAAGTTGCTCTTTGGTTGTCTAGGAAAGGACCACTTCAGTACTCTCTGGCTCAGCCCCCTAAGAATAAACCCCATTCATTATCCCAGCTCTTAAGAAATGGTACCCTATTTGCTTAGAGTTCACCAAGATCTTTGAAAAACTTTAAGAAGATCATGTTTAGTCATGATGTGGCAAAACTGTAGCTTAGAGTGAGTACCATTTGATCTGGTTTGGAGCCTGTTTGAACTAAATTGGTTGCTGATGAGTTCTCAATCTTGGCTTCTTTTTGCAAGATTGTGTCCTTGATGATAAGAGAAGAACTGTAATGTAAAAAAACCTGTTGTTAATTTGAAAATGATGCTTGTTGACTGGATGAGAAACAAGCCTGTTTGATTCATCTTGCTGAAGAATGTTAGGCCCATTATATGACTTTAAAATGGGATGTTGCTGGAGGATTGCTGGAGTATGAGAAATATTGTTTTCAATCCTGGTAGAAGCAAAACTGTAGCATTACTGTGTAACATTTTTGTTGTTGTTTTGGGTGTTTGTGGGGGTTTTTTGGGGGGTATTTTTTGGCCTTTTTTCTTCTCTGTGGGTTAGGCTGTAAAATGGAAAGTGAGTTGCCTTAAATATCTACTTTTATTGGTTCTTTTTCTGTTGTGAGAATGCAATTTATAATAGTACAAATGTGCCCTAGATTAATGTTGTTTATGACTAAATGAAATCTAAATAAAATGTTTTATCGATCTAATTGTAGAGTCCAAGAATTCTTTGTGCGGAAGGCCAGTGCCAAAAAAGGAATGTTTGCCAGCACCCATCTTGTGGTGAGAGAACCAAATGGCTCCAAGTATGAAGCTGCAAAGAAGTGGAATTTGCCAGCAGTCACTGTAGCTTGGCTTTTGCAGTCTGCAAGGACAGGAAACAGGGCTGATGAAAGCAAGTTCTTGGTTGAAAATGCAGAGGCTGAAGGTTGGTTCTTAGCACGTTAGGGGATATGACTGTGTCATTATACTGTTTGTTCATGATAAAGAAGGCAAGTGTGATGGAATTTCCTTTCCTAATACCTTCAAAGTATTAGAGCTAAAGGATATTTTTCCAAATATTAAGATAGAATTGTAGATTGGTTTGATTTTGAAGGGACCCTAAAGATCATCTAGTTCCGACTTCTTGCCATGGACAGGGACGCTTTCCATTGGACCAGGTTGTACGTGCAACCGTATTTTTTCCTGCTGTTGAGTTGTGTTTACAGAAATGATACTGTGTGTTTGCTGCAAATCTGGTGGAGCTAATGGGGTCGTGTGGTTATCATTCAGTTGGGATTCAAGCTCAGTGTCTCAACTTTGTCCTTTTTGACACATATGCTGCTCTGTAGCTTGCATGGGAATTGATGAGAGATCCGTCTTAGGACTTCAGACTTGTTAGTCTGCAATGATTTAGTGCCCCTCTCTTCAGATCTTCGTGGTTGTTATTTTTAAATAAGAGTGCGTGGGGTCTATGTTCAAACGAAAAACCAGTTTGCTTGCTTATGTTTTGTTTCTTTTAAAGATACAGAGAGTTTCATTACTCAGCTTAGCAAGACACCAGCAACTGTTAAATCTCCTGATTCAGAACTGCCTACTCATCTCCTTGAAGCTGGAAAAAAAGGAGCTGTGACCCCTCTTGATATCAGAAGGTTCCAGAGTAAAGCTTTCCAAGCTGTGATCTCTCATCATACTGGGAAGACAACCCCTGTTGCACAAGGGGGACCACTCCAGAAAGAACCATCTTTAAGTCTTGACACACCATCAAAGTTTCTTTCCAAAGACAAGCTGTTCAAGCCTTCTTTTGATGTAAAGGTGATTTTTGCAAACTTTTTAGTCTGTGTGGCCAGTACATATGCATAAATTTAAAACAGCACAGAAAGCTGTGCCCAGGAAAACTGTCTCCTTTATTTATATAGTTTAGCCTGTGGACTAAATTTGTTGAATAATAAGTGCTGTAATGTCCTTAGCAAAGCTTCTTTGTGCTTATTGCATCATATGCTTGTGTGTCCTACACCTCAGACAGTATCCAGTCTGTGTTCTTTGCATCAAGAGACTGATAAATGTGACAAGGCACCTTAAAATTGCTCCATGTATTTGGAAACAAGTGTTTGCATTTTCTGGTTAAATGCTACTTTGATGACATGTTTTAATGTAATAGCTTTAAAGCAATTACAGACCTATTATTGCAAGCTGAAAAATGCATGGGGTTTTGGTTTCAGTGTCTTATTCTGAAGACCACAGTTGGCTAGAAAAGGCAGCAGAAAAGCCCCCCTGACAGTTAGGAAGTGTAGAAATACAGCTGGAGAGCAGGACTCAGAGAACTGCTCAACTTACTACTGAAGTGGATGTACTAAGTTTGGTATGCCACAAACCCTGGCAAGCTGAGGCAGAACCCTGAATGGAGAAGCTAAAGGTAACCTTGGTGTGCTTTGTTTTAGATAAATCATGCAAGACGATACCTTCCTATGCTGCTCTGTGCAGAGTTCTGATTAAGTAATGTTACTTAGAAACACCAATCTTGTCATTGTGCTATTTTTAGCTGTAGTTGAAAAGGTATATATTGATGTGTGAAATCAAAAAATCGGCTTCATGCTTGCATCAAACGGGCGTCTCATCTCTTTGTTATGTGAGTGGTGGTCCCGTTTCTCTGTTGATCACCCTCAAGGGAGTATCTGCACTGGAAGAGCTCCTGAATAACTCACATGTGCTTTGGAAGGCTTCCGATTTGTTTTTAATTTTCAAGGCCGTAACTGAAAGATCAATGCATTGAATTCCTGTGGAATTGTTAGGTTTTTTGGGGGATTGGGATTGTTTGTGGGTTGTCTGTTGTGGGGGGTTTCTGTTTTATTTTTTAATCCCTCTGCCCACAGTAGGACAGAACTTGTTCCAAACACAGAAGAATCCAGTGTTCTCTTTAGCTAGTTCTGCTTCATGAAGTGAAGGCTCTGATAATTTTCAAAAGCAAGATATTCTAGACCAAGATTTCTCTTTTTATATAAAAAGGGACAGTGTGAAATGATATTTTCAAGGTGCAGATAGAATCATGTACTCACACACAGCTCTTGTGGGGCAAGATGGAATTGGTTGGGATTAGGAATACCTGGGTCATGTCGCTGGCTTTTCTACTGAGGGGCAGTTCTCAGTGATGGCAGCGAACAGAGAGATTAATAAACTGTTGTCTTCTTGTTTTGCTTAGGCAGACTCTAAGATTGGGTTTGCCTTGTACAGCTTTTGTGTAGTGGAACTACAGTTGCACCTGGTAGCTGTTCCTGTAGTTTGCTGTTCTGGTTTAGGAGTATGAAGTCCTACTGTATTTGTAAAACTTGCACTTGAATGAGAATTTTGTGAGGTGTTCATGAAAGTCAGTTGGTTTTTTTTTTTTTTTTTTTTTTTTTTGGTAGGATGCTCTGGAAGCTCTGGAAACTCCTAAAGGTCCTGAACAAAGAACCAGGAAACTGAGCACACCTCTCTCTGAAGTCATTGGCAGAAACTTGAAAGTGGCACTGGCAAGCAGCACAATGCATGCAGCAGCTCTTACTGCCAGCCCTCAGTTGGCTGCTGCACAGCCAGAGGTGGTAGGAAATTTGAGGGTTTAGTTGCTGGAGTATAGGTTTAATTAAGAAAAAGCTTTACTTTTTGTGATTTCAGTTACAAAGGAATTTGTGAATTGTTATTTGTGATCTATTGGAATACAAATTCATATGATTGTGTTCTTCAATGACAGTTAAAGGAATGTAAGATAGAGGAATTTCCTCATGGAAGGCAAAGAATTTTAAAACCTTTTTATACTATCTGTGCTACTGTCTTGAATATTAAGCAGTTGCTAAGTAGCATGGCATATAAATATGTACCAGTTTAGACTCTGTAGTATTGGAACAAGATACCACACTTAAGAAATTCTCAGAGTCCAGCTGAACAGGGTTAGATATTTTGTCTTTGACTAAAGTTCAGAGTCCTTTATCAGTGCACATATCTTCTTTTCCTGCCTCCCTCTGTGTTTAGTAGGAGAAGAAAAGTGAGTGAAAACAAAAAGATGTAGGAGGAAGGATATGATTTATGTATTGCTTGCCATGTTAGTGCACTGTTTACTGTTGAGGAGGGGCAAGAAAGCTAATGACCTCTGGAAAGGGAATGCTGCTACTTCTTGTTTTGTAGCTCCTTAGTCTTACTTCTCTCACTCCTCTACAGTGAAATACTTCAGTAGCATCAGGTTTGATAATTCCTTAATTTCAGTGTTCAGCCCATGACAAAAGGAGTAGAGTATGTTCTGGGGAGACGGGCTGAATCTTTAGGCATTCTTAGTGCATGGTAATAATGCTGGGTTATGAGCATGGGTAGGGGAGCATCAAAAATAGAGGAAGTGTGTTTATCTTACCTTTGTTGTCACTGTATATTTTACTACATGCTTCACTAAATATTGAAGTACTTTTGTTATTGATACAGAAGCCTTCCAGTTGTGACTCACCTGTTTTTATCCCTGCTGCTTGACCAGGAAGAAGAGCCCAAGCCTCTAGCTGATGCTGTTATATATGTTAGTAAAAAACTTAGTAAGAGGCAAAGGGAGCTGAATGCAGTAGCAGCTTCTCTTGGAGCAGACTACAGGTATCAGCCAATGCAATGGCTTCTGAGCTTTTGCACTCATGTGAATTCTAATAACTTTGAGTCTTTGCATCCTAATATGCCTTTTGCTACAGCTAAACATTAGATTTCACCATCCTAAACAACATTACAAGTCATCCAATTGTAATGTGAAATAAGGCCATTTTTCCCTGCCACATCCCCAGTCCCTGTGTTCTTTGTAAATCCATCTCAGACTGTTTGTCCAGAAGTCTTCTTGAATTGCAGGGTTTTTCTTTTTCTCCTTTGGTTTGAAGAAGTTTAGCTTTTGGATGGTTTAACATTTGCTTTATATTTTGAATCTAATGTGAATTTGAGTATGTTTCTCCCTGGCTCAAAACAAATTATTTTCTAGATTGTAAGCATGGCTATGTCAGTGAACAGCTTAGAACAGCTTAGGAAAAATAGGTTGTCACAAAGAGAAACTACAAACTTAACATTTTTGATTTAAGACAGAATTCTGCTTCCACTAAATCTGATTTTTGTGTTTTGTTACTGACTTTTATGTAAGTGTTATTATTTATGGTGTGAAGGAAGTTACACTTATGTTTGGTAGTACCTTAGAAATGCTGTAGATACTTGGATTAGGTAGCAAATACTTGTTTTTATCAATTTAAAAATTAACAGTCCTCATTTTTGTTTATTTTGAGCTTCAAGGATCAGTATTTCACTTGCAGTTCCATCTGACAACAAAAGAAAAAGCTCTTGTCCTAGATCACACGTTCTTTTCAGAAACTGTTTTAAAATTCCACTTAAATAAAAACAAAACATAAAGCAAAACCCCTACTTTCCATATGTTTATCCCATTTAGTTTTATTTTCTTCAGGAATGCTTTCAAAACACGTTGAAGTTGTGCTGTCATGAAACTGAATGCTGTCTTTTTTGGTAAAGAAAGTGGGCTCATTATTTATTGGGCCATAAGAAAATAGCAAAACTACTTTAACTTGAACAAGAGACAGGACAGTTTCTGAGCTGGATTTATGATACTTCTTGATAGAAATTCCATCTTCAAGTTATGTTTTGTTTTCTTTTCCAGATGGTGCTTTGATGAAACAGTAACACACTTCATCTATAAGGGAGGACAGAATGATAACAATAAGGAGTACAAATCTGCTAAAGAACAGGGTATACATATTGTTTCAGAACATTGGCTTTTAGAGGTATGAAGCTTGTTTTATTCCCTGTTTAAAAGTAAAGGGAAATGGAGGCTTAAAACCAGTCATATGGCAGTGGATTTTCTGTATGCATTTACACTAAACATATATAAGGACTGATGTCTTGCATCCTGCTTTGAATGAATAAATTGAGTGATCCTTTTCACTGATGTACGTTTACCTTGTTCTCCACAAGGAGAAAATAAATTCTCTTCCACTGAAATCTTCTGCTATGTTTTTCCGAGAATGGCAACCACGTTTTTCCCTTTGTGTGAAGTACTTATTTGACAGTGTTTTTTTGAAGTTTCTTTTATCTCAATCAGTTCCTCATCTTTTTCTTATTAACTGATGTTATTACAGAGTGCCCGAGAATGTAAATGGCTTCCTGAATCTCTCTTTCCTCACACTTACAATCCCAAAATGAGCTTGGACATCAGTGCAGTGCAAGACATCAGGCTCTCCTCCTCCTCCAGTAAACCTCTTTCAACTGGAAAACCAGCAGAGGAAAATGAGGTATGGTGGGTGATAGGAATGTGTGTTCCATTAAGTGATTTGAATTCAGTTAATAGTTGTATTAACATAGTAACAAAAACATTGGTACTAATTCAGCAATATACTGAAGCAGGTTTAGCTAGTGATTAAGAGTAGCTAATGCAGATGTTCCTTAAGGTTTTTCTGCATTTGTAATATTCATGTTCTAGGGTGATGGAGGAAAACACAGGAATTTCAGGATTTGCTTTCCAAATTTGAAAAGATAGATGTATTTTCTTTTAGGTAATGAGATCCAAGGTATGAACTTGCTTTGGCAGACATTAAGACTGCAGAATAGAAGTTGTCACCCATGCTACTGTTCACTGTTCTACTGTCATTGCAGTAGCAGAAAGGTTAGATTTACTCTCAGGCAAGATTAATGATCTTCAGAATTTTTACAAGTGTCACACATGGTTAAAAAGGAAAAAAAAAAATCGGTGTTTGAGAAATCTATCTGTCTTCATGGTTTTAGATTATTCCAGTGTATGAAGATGATGCTGAAGATGACGTAACTACTGACGAAATAAAGAAAACACTCAATGTAGGGGAAGAACAAATTGTAGCAAGTGAATCCAAAGGAGGTAAATGTAAATCACTGAATATTTATGGACTGTCAAACTATCAGTATGAGTCTTTGCAGTTCCAGGTGCTGAATGCTAAGATCTGGAAACTTTAGGTAGGTAGCATATTAATGTACTGGTAAAGTACAGTTAGCTTTTACTGCTGCTGGATGCCAGGAAAGGGTTTTCCTCTCTATTTTAAAGATCTTGACAGCCTGCAAAAAAATAATGATCATTCATTGGAAGATACTTAATTGCCATTTATTTGTTTTTAAAACACTGAAGTTCATCCTTAATGTGACAGGTTTTTGTCTTGGAGTATATGTTGTGTAAATAAATGTGTTCTGGGGGAATTGTGGGTCTAAGATTGTGTAAGGAGTTTCAGAAGTGAGCTGAATAGAGATTTCTTCTTGTGTCTAAGAATAGGTGACTTAGGGCTTATGTCGTTTTCCTTGATATTCTTACCCAAGTACTTTTCCTCTTTTTAATGTGTAGTCTTTGTCCTTGTGGGGGAGGGAGGTTGACTGGAATTTCAGTTTTCACTGAAACAGTGAGCAGTTGTTCACTTTTCACTTGTTAAAGTAGAAGAGTTGTGATATTGTGAGTTTTGTTTCTTCTCTTAAGTTTTAACCCAAGCGCTAGAAATGAGGGAGAACTTCCAAAGGCAGCTGCAGGAGCTCATGTCTGCCACATCACTAGTGAAACCACAAGGGCAAAGAGGATCCCTTTCCAGGAGCAGCTTTGATGGTTCTCCAGCCACTCCTGATAGCGTACGGTCTGTGCGAAATGGCCGCAGTAGGGTCTTGGAAGCTCTAAGGTATGGATTTGTATTTAAATGTACCTTATTTTGTCCTTACATATATTTAGACATTCATTGAAATTTGAGTAGGCCTCCAAGGTTTTCAGATGTGTTGTCTGTTTCTACTGATGTGCTTGAGTTGCTTCTCCTGCAATTCAGAATCTTTAACTGGATGTGTAGGTCAAGTCAGAATGTTCTTAATCCCTATGGATTGGGTATCTTTTGTTTTTTTTTAAAAAAACAGAATAGTATGATTGGTTTTAATGTTCAGGTTTTGAACTGGCTTATTTTCTTTCTCTTCAGAATCCTTAGTGTTCTTATAGATTTTGAAGAAAGTGTGTATGAATGCTTACATAGGTCATAAAGAAACAGTTGGCATTACTGCAAAGCACCTCTGTGAATGTTTCTTCTCTTTTATTTTGCTTTTCTCTCCAAATGGAGAATAGGATTTGGACTCCATCAACACTGATGTGCAGTAAGACAGTAAGGGAACCCTTGTAAAATTATTCAGTTTGCTTGGTGCTTATTTGCCAATAAATAGGCTTAATAAAGAGTAAGGTATGCTGATTTTATAATAACTTATTCATATGCACACAATAAAAATATCTACTGGTATTTTGGGTGCCCATTTTCAGCCATGCTGACACTTAGGTTCATAAAGCCAGGGTGCTAGAATAGCTTCTGTACTGAAATTTTCCTCTTTCCCAGCTGTAATTTCTAATAATGAGGTCACTTGGGTGCTGTAGTTGATGTGAGCATTAACACATTGCCTTCTAGAATTGAAGTCTTCTGTAAAATCAGTCTGTAAGGTATCTGGTTTTTCCCTTAGGCAGTCCCGCCAGGCACTGGCAGATATAAACACAGAGCCATCCCAGAGTGAGCAGATCATTTGGGATGATCCTACTGCGAGGGAAGAGAGAGCAAGACTTGTCAGCAACCTTCAGTGGCCTAATAGTCCTTCTCAGTACCTTGAGCAAGGTCAGAGTAACACCTGTAAGAATGTGGATGAGTCTGCCCTCAGAGGATCTGTACCTGATGCAGAGATGGCTGGTATAGGTAAAATTAGAAATTCAGTATCCTTGTTCTGTGCAACAGCGTCCATTTGGTCTTTGGGACTTTTAAAATACAGTAGCATTTGAGTTCTACTTACAAAAAAAGTGAGCATTTTTGGCATTTCTCAAATGCCAAAAATACAATTTCACATCTTCAAGCTCTGTTATGTGTTGCTCTTTTTTAAAGAGAAGCTTTCCCATTCATTTTTGGTCAAACACCAAGGCAGTGCTTGTCTAAAAATAAATGGCTGTGGCTCCGAAAAAAGCCAACCACTTGAAAGACTTCATAAAATTTTCCAAGTTATTTTGGTTTTTTTTTTGTTTATTTGAACCACAGCTGGTTTCCAGATAACCCCTCAGGTAAGTATAGTGGAATTCAATACCGTAAGCAGAATCTTTTCCATTGTAGTGAAAATATTTATAGGTGAAAAATTGGGGTAAAAGATTAATTCATGGACCCAAAAAAACAAGATGTGTCAAGTTGTTGATGGGCATGCTTGGGTCAGGATTCGGTAAAGATACATTATTTATGTTCCCTGTTCTTGAAGTCTAAAGTCTGTTGCTAGGACTAAGGAAGCAACATAGCTTTTCTGCCAAAACCAAATGTTTTTTCATCTGTTTTGCTTTCTTTCTCTTCTGAGATAGTGGAATCCTTTTTTTCTCTCTGCTGCCACCAACTCCTTCCCTCAATCTACTTGTAGAGTTTCTGTGGCAGCAGTCTTCCTAAAAACTGACCTTATCCTAGAGGAGGTTGAAGAAAATTAGAAATATATAACTGTATAAGAAATATACAGATATATATATTAGAAATATATAACTATATAAGAAATATACATATGTATATATTAGAAATATATAACTGTATAAGAAATATAACCGTACATGTTGTAGCAGCATTTGTAGGGATTTTTTATTTTTGTTGTATCTTTTACTTTATAAATAATTGTATTCTGCCAAAGGCAAGTCACTCAACGCCACTTCACTTTCACAGCTGTTCCTGAGGCTGGGGATGGAGATGTGATTGAAAGTTGCAAGAATCCCATATGTAGAGATCCTGAAACACCAGTTAAGGATAATGTGATCCCTACTCCACAGGCCCCCAGCATTGCTTTCCCCCTTGCTAAACCTCCTGTGGCACCAGAGCCCAAAGAAAAGGTTTGTCAAATGGAAAAGTATTTATGATGCATCTTAGAGATGCAGTAATACTTTAAGAAATTTTGAATTTGATGATAAATATAATATGTGCAGATCTGCATTTAAAATCTTGAGGTGGATTACTTTTGTGCAGTTCTATTCTTTTCAATACTACTCCTTCCTTTGAGATTTTTTAAACAAATAATATTTGCTAAAAAAAATAAAGCTGTCTAGACAAATAAAGCTCATTAGTTAGTGCTGAGGCAGGCTTTGGAGTGAAGAATTACTATGTGTACTACTTGGAACTCCTCCAGCCATGTTAGGATGATGGAAAAAAATGTAGGCCTTTGTTTCTTTGGTAGTATCTGGAATTTTATGTTTAGGTACGAATGGGAAATTATTTTTCTGCCAAAATCTAGTTTAAAATTGTATTTTATTGTGAACTTGGAAAGGGAAATGAGCTTATAGTCACACCTGCAGTGTGTACTTGATGCTCAAAGTTTCAGCAGCTCTGTGTCTTCAGAAGTGTAATGTGTCATGTTAGCAGAAAGGCCCTCAAAGAATATAGTATTCAAACTTGATTTAAACTGAATGAATGAGGCAATGTGATAGATCAATGCTGATTTATTAATGTGTTCAACATGGCATTCCATGGATGTGAATGAAGGATTACTTGTTATGACAGATTAGTTCAGCTGTGCCCTTAAGATAGGGAGAACCAAGAGGATTTCAAGCAGGAGCCTAAGGATAATTTGATAAGATCCAAGCTTTTTGTCAAGTGACTGACAAGTTTGGTTCTGCTTTTCCCAGCTAAAAGAAAACTTAATATATAAATAACCCAGAATATTTGGCAGAGAAACCTAATTGTTCTGTCATATTTTCAAAATCTGTTACTGTATTTCTAGGTTGTTACTGAAGATGAGAAGGCCAATGAAGAAACAGAAAAGCTCCGTAAATTTCAGCTGTCTTCTCTTAATCCTCAAGAAAGAATTGATTACTGCCATCTGATTGAGGAATTAGGTACCAGATATTTGTGAAATGCAAAAAATTGTATGTGTCCATATTTGTCTGCTCAGCTGTGGCTTGTTGGGGAAAAGAAAGGGCTTCTATTAGTGCAGATTTGAGGTCTCAAATTCATGGCTTTCTGTGCTCATGAGCAGTTCTTTGAATATAGTATTATTATTATGGGAGTGATCAGCTTTGCCATAAAACAGCAGTGGTTTTGTCTTCTGATGGTTTTCTTTTAGCTGTCTTCACAACAGCCTCATTCTTTACTGTTGGGAGTGCCCAGGATGGGCTCTCTTCTGGTGTCTCTCATTCATGTGTGTGTTGCTGTGGCATTTTACGGAGCCACTCTTTCCTGGCTGCTTCTCCCTCCCTAGCAGCTTCTGCCCAGTCATTTCAATAATAATAATCTCAATGTAAATTTGAGCTGAGATTTCATCTGAGTTCAAATAATTCTCACTTTGAGTTGATCCTTTCTGTGTGCAGCATGACGCTTAGATAATTTGAATCCAATTCATTCCTCAATTCAAGGTGGAATAGTACTTGAGAAACAGTACTTTGATCCGAGTTGCACGCATATTGTTGTGGGACATCCTCTTCGGAATGAAAAATTCTTGGCTTCCATGGCAGCTGGAAAGTGGGTGCTTCATCGTTCCTACCTGGAGGCGTGTAGAGGAGCTGGCCGCTTTGTTCAGGCATGTGACCCTATCACTAGGACATCAGTGTGTTTTACTTTTTTGCATTTATTTTTGTTTTGCACTACTAGGAAAAGACAACTTCTCAAAAGCAATTGCTAGTTTAGGGTGCCCAAGTCATGGGAGTTTTAGAGAATCTAAAATCTGACAAGTTTTTTGCCACCTTTGTCTGAAAACTAGTCCTGCACCAAACTCCTGGTATAAGATAAATGAAATACCTATGCTTTTTATAATTGCCTCTTAAAATTGAGTGTTTGAATACCTTTTGGTAAATTCTTACTGTTATCAGCTAAATTTACATGGCGCTTGTTAAACCAGGAATAAAATCTTGATTCTTTCAATAAATGAACATATATTATTATAAAATAATTTGATTCTATAATCATTTACGTAAATATTTTTGAGCTCTACCTCTTCTGATACCTTCCTAACTGTTAAATTTGCAGTTCTCCTGGATCAGACAGTTCTTTTACATTGATCCGGCTAACTTTAAAGTAGTGCCTGTAAATTGCTTTATATCCTTATGTATTAAAACTGACTTTAATTCTTTTGGAAGTCACTGCAGAAACATAGTCAGTGGTATCCAGTGTATTGAGTTGCTTTGTCCTGCTGTTGAATTCTGTTGTACATGCAACTGCAAGAGGAATCAGGCTGTGTACAAGACTTGACATTACAGAAAACAAGAGTTAATTTAGATAAACATTTGCAATCAATTTTACCTAGAGCTGTTTTGGCTAGATAAAATCTACATATATAGCTAGAGTGAGATGGGATTTGTTTTAGGGTTTTTTATTTTCTGTTTGGTGTGGGTTTTTAAAATCTATTTTTCTTCTGGTAAAGTTGGCAGGAGTGCCTTGTAATTCAAGCTTGTGTTTTTTTCAGGAAGAAGACTATGAGTGGGGAAGTAACTCTGTACTTAATGTTTTATCTGGAATCAATGTAAACCAGAAGAAACTAGCGCTGGCAGCCATGAGATGGAGGAAAAAAATTCACAAAGGGAGGCAAGAAACGGGTATTGTTGAGGTATATAGATACTCCTGTAATGTAGGCTGTACAATGTGGATGGACAGGACAGGGATTGTCACCAAGAAACTAAAAACTTCACTGTCAGGGGAAGGTAACCTGTCTTGTTACCAAGAACAAAATTTCTTGGCTTGATGTATTCTAGTTAAGTAATTTTGTTTTTTAAAAAAGTTTGTGATGGTATATTAAAAGTCTTAGTCTCCTCTGAATCAGTGTTCACGTTTTGCAAGGCTGGAATGTGGCTACTTAAATACGTAAATGTCCCTCAGCCAGGAAGATGATGTTTATTCTTCGGAGCTCTGACTGGAGAGCTAACCTAACTCAGCTCTGCTAGGAAACCAAAACTAGTTACTGGTTTCATAGTCTTTCACTGAGCTTTTTGGAAGTCAAAGCCTTTCAACTCCTCTCAACTCGGGCACTGCCGTTGAGGGTTCGTTGAAAGGTGATGTTTCAATTACATCAGGAAAAATCTGGTGTGTGTTTAACAGTAAGCTTTTTAAAAGGAATGCTTGTAACAAATCCTCCATGCCCTTTGCCTATCTGGAAACCACATTGAGTGTTTGTAGGAGGCAACCAGTTGGCCCTGTATGCTGTTACTGTAACCAAGTGTGTGCTGGGGGAACTGGGGAAAATGTTTCCACTTAACCGGGGGTTTTTGAAGATAAATTTCTTGCAGTGTCCAGTGTTTTGGGAAACATACTCTTTGCAAGTGTCTTTTCTTAGAGCAGGCTGGGTGGCAAGCTGCTGATTGTGGCCCAGTAGCTGTATGGTCTGGATTTTTTTTTTGCATGCATACTTAAAGGCAAAACTAGGTAATTGTAAGTCTTCATCTGATGGATATTCTCAAAAGGAATAAAGTATAGATCCGTTAAATCTTTGTACTTTTTCAGTACCAGCATACTTTTGACTGAATTGTCATTTATCTAGGGAGCTTTCAGTGGTTGGAAAGTGATCCTGAATGTTGATCAAACCAAGGAAGCAGGATTCAGGCGCCTTCTTCAGTCAGGAGGAGCAAAAGTATGTAGTTGTTTGAAAAAAATAATTAAATACATACATGTTTGTTTAATTATTTTTTTCTTTCTGTTTAATTCTGTGCTGGGCATTTTTCTTGTGAGTAAGATGTCTTAATGAACAAAATTGCTTACACAGGGTAGTTGAGACATGGTCAAAGGGTGGGAGGAGAAAGCTTTGTCATCTTCACTTTGCAAGTGGTCAGGCAGAGCAGCTTGTCTGAGGTTGCACAAGTCAGTACTGCTGGTGGGAATTGAGGATAGAATTTCTGTGCCCTGCTCTGATGCAAAGGATCGCCCTTTCAGACAGGTATGTGATGGTACAGAATGCAGCTGTAAATGGTATTTGATTTCCCACTGGTTTCTGTTAGTTTGATGAGTGAAATTAAAGGTCATGAACTGCATTTGTCTTGGGGAAGAAACACAACTAAACTTTCCTGGGTCATATTTTGTCTGTAGGTGTTTTCTGGCCATTCTGCATCTCTCTTTAAAGAAGCAACTCACCTCTTTGCTGACTTTGGTAAGCTGAAGCCAGATGACTCCAGGGTTAACGTGGCAGAGGCGGCAACCCAGGGAGTGAACTGCCTCAAACCTGAGTACATCGCTGACTACCTCATCCAGGTGGGCATGCCCAGGGCTCCCCACCTGCCACACTTCCCAGCCTCTTGCAGGGGACAGCTGCGCTCCCAGTCACGGGCCTTCTTTGCCAGGAATTGTGGCCACAAAGTGCCTGTGCTGAGGGCTTTGATCTGAGACCTCAAATTTATGCTCTGACATGCCTTGTTCTGGTGCTGGCAGTGGGATCTCTTGCAGGGTAGGGAGCTCCTCACAGAACATATTTAAAATGTAGGTGTGTAATGTTTGTTTTGTTATTTTCAGTTTTAGACAACTACTGAGCTGTTTCTCTCAGAAGCTGCTCCTCTTGAGCTGACCCACTCTTTTTTTCTTTCTTTACTGAAGGATCCACCTCCCCCTATGGAGTCTTACTGCCTGCCAGAAGCTGAGTCTTGCCTTCAGAGTAACTCAGATCTTGGAACCGGATTATCGCAGAAAAGAAAAGCACTGGGAGAAATGAGCAGAGTCAAGCGATCCAGAATACACTAAAGCATATTCTCTTTTCTTAATTTGTACATTTTTAAATATTTATATATTTTCATTCTTGCCCAAAAAATTAAAAGCTTTGAGTTTCACTTCTTACTTGTCCTGAGATTAAAATAAATTTGCAGTAATGCGTATAGGAAAAATTGCTTTGGTTACCAGTAGCATCTAAAAGTATGGCAAGAATTCACCCAAAACATACTTTAACATGTCCAAACTATCCCATCACTAGACTAGTGATTTTGTCTGTGGACACAGTTGTATAATAATAGTTAAGAAATAATTTGTAAAATGCTTATCTTTTATCTCTATGTTGTGGGGAAGATACCAATTTATGAGAATTCCATTGCATTTCCCATATAGTAATGGACTTAGATTTTAGCATTAACTTTTCATCTTTTGCTATTTTCTATTGGAAGGGAAGAGGGAAACCAGGCAAAAAGAACTGGCTTGTAAATTTTTGTACTAATAGAGGGTGTAATAAATTATATTTATAGATTACAGGTGCTACCGTCCTAAGTGCTAATGAATCTGCTCAGCAACTGTAGAAGCAATTCTGTTACCCAAGAGGTGAAGTTTGTCTTGACCATGTTCCCTGTTTGAGTCTGTGACAGGAACCAGAGCCAGACAAAGACTTCAGTTTCTGGCAGCTGGAAATGTTCTTAGTCAGACAACTACAATATCTGAAAAAGTATTTGACCTTTTCAGTAACAGTGGGGTCTGGGTCTATATGTACTGAACTTCATGTATGTGAGCGCAATGTTAGTCTGCGCAAAAGTGTTCTCATGGAATCTGAAGAGCTGTATTTAAATTCTGGAATTACTACAGCCTGTCTGAACAGAAAAGCACAGCATCCAGTTGCACAGGACCAGTGGAGTTGTCTGGAAAAATACATATAACACTGAAGTCTATTTAATCTATCTCTTTTTTGTTTTGAAGGCAAGGGTGTATTTCATGTTTATTTTCTAGCTGCTGAATACTGTTTTCTAGAATGGGTTTGCATCAGGATTTGTTGTAGCTCCAAGACTGAGCCACAAGCATTTAAGCCCTGTGCAGCCTGGAGAGTCATTCTGGGCTGTGCAGAACTGACTTTTTGCTGCTTGGGGAAGGGACAAGGCACCTCCATCGTGGGGTCTCCAGGTGAGAGAGAACCGGAAAGCAGCTTGTCTTTATGTGCAAAGCTGTACTTTGTGCTTCCGATTTCCTACTGTAGTGCAGCGGATCTGTTGTCAGCGAGCTCTGCAACCTGCTGTCAGGATGACCTGAAGAAAGTGTCAGGAAGGATTGTGAATGAGTGTGAGGGATTTGATTCTTTGAAAGAAGTGAAATCTGTTCCCCTGTCACTGGGGGCTTGGCTGTGACAAGGCTGCTATGTTAGCTGCAGTGGCTACAGTCTTATCACTCTGCTTTGGTTTTTTTTTTTGGTAACAGCTTGATGCTTTTTGGTATTTGTGGACGTCAAAGGTTTCCAACTTGTTCCAAGTCCACATACTGAAAATTATGCTGCTGTTAGTGCCTTACATCACATTTTGAATTAACTTTAACTTTGAATTAACTGTATATTTCGCTGTTCTACCTCTGAAATAATGCTTTGCATTGCAGGCATTTAAAATAGATGTGACTATTACCAGGCAACACCTAAGGTTCCTGTGACTTTTTCTTCCCAGTCTCCAGAAGCTGCCATGGAAGGATAGTGTTGGTATTCTCACTTTATAGATAAAAACCCACTCCCTGACCGACTTAAGTTTTAGAAGAAGTTCCTGCAGCTGCTGTGAATCCTGGGGCAGGGCAGAAGGGGGAGCAGCTAAAATCAAGGCACATACAACCCACAGTAAAACCAGTAACCTGGGATCTGAGTGTGCTACCTCTCCTCCAGTGTTCTCTGACCTCATGGACACTGGTTTAAAGCCAGGGGTGTGAGGTAGGACAGTGAGGGAGTGCTGGAAGAACAGAAGCAGAAAGCAGCCAGAGCCAGCTCCTCTTCTGCGCTGGGCCTTGAACATCCAGTGCACTGCTGCCCATATGCCACACATGGGGGGACACAAAACAAGCAAGACAAACTTGTAAGATGGAAATTCAGTTGGTGCTGTTAAGATAAATTTATTTTCTTCAGCTTTCTTCACAGGAAACATCACAAAAGTGCTTTACAGAGTTTGAATACCATTACTCTACCATGGGACAAAAGGACAACAGGTGTGTGCACTGCACAGTTAGAAGTTGTCATATGCGGAAGCCATGATAGGTAAACCAGGGTAAAAAAAAATCTACTGCCAAAAATATATAGTTCAGGTTTTGAACTTAAGTTATGAATATTAACATAATTATATAAATATACAGGCACCATTAGGTTCCTGTGTTAACTGTGGGGGCCATACAGGGATTCTCAGAAACAAATCATACTGAACTCTACTTTGCTGAAAAAGTTTCTGCTGTGCTCCATAGGTTCCCAGTCAAACCATTTTCCCAGGCAGACAGTATCATTCTTTCTTTTGCATTACACTGAGCACACAATTATCTTCATTTCTTCACATTAAGTCTGGTGCTGAGCCATTCTGGTACATTGTTGAAAACAAATTTAGGTTGGATTTTTTCCTTTTGACTTACAGAGAGCTCCTCTTACAATTCTTCTCTCAGTAATTGCTTCATTAAAAAAAATTAAAATGCTTTAGGTTAGATCCTGCTGTCCAGGTAAGAGAGTTTTGTTTAAGCTAGAATGTTACCAGTCATGCAACCCTACTCCTTTCCATAGCTGAGCTGTGTTGTACTGTGAACAGTACTGCTTCCTCCCTTTTACAGTATTCAGTGGGAATTTGGCTCCCGTGTAGCCTCCTAGGCTCTAGGTTTCAGTTCTTCAAGGAGACTGCATGTACTTGCTATGCAGTTTTGCAATGTTTGTGATATTACAACCCTGACAAAAATAATGCAGCATGATCAAGACTCAGGAGTTCTTGCCTGCTGCTTTCTAAAAAAGTGGTGAATAATTCAGGCACCTGACTAAGAAATCCTTGGCATGGTAATAATGTAGATGAACAGAAGGACGGAATACTCTAGGGCAAAGAGAGGTCAAATCAAGAGCTTTTTGCTGAGTTTTGAGTTCCAGGAAAAACGAGCAGAGCCCATTACCTAGAAAACACTGTCATGCCAGTTTCCAAAGCCACTTTGCCTTTTACCCAATTCCCAGAGTAGAGACACAGTGCATGGTCATTAGTTAGTTAGTAAGTAACAATATGGAGCTACAGTGGCAAGACAGGGCTTTGGTGAGTACCAGCAGAGGTGAGGCTTCCAGAGGAAGGGGAGAGGCTATGAATTATTACATTCTAACAATTCTGATTCATTGGCTCTCTTTTCCCCCAAGTCCTCAAAAGTTAAAAAAAAAAAAATCCCAACTCCCCTTGGCCAATTCAGTAACTCCCAGCAGCCACAACTGTTTTTTGACAGAATATTGCTGTAACAGAACACCTAACAGATACAGATATTTGGATGCAAAATCCAAGGTACATTGTTCTCAACCCAGTATCATCAGTACTGGAAGGCAGCGGCTCTCTAGGATGTGATACTCTGATAACTGAGGTAATGCAGCTCTCAAGGGCCAAGCTGTACATCCTACCAGGCTTGAGTCTGCCCTTATGACACATCCTTTGTATCTGTAAACATAACATGATTAAAGACAGCATAAATTACAGCTCCATGTTCTTTAAAGCACAAGATAATGAGAATGAAGAGATGAAACAAACCACAAAGACTAAGCCTGCCCACGAGTGTTGCTTCATCTCAAACACTGTATTGCAGTTTCAATATCCAGTTAAATACTACTACAGGTATATTAGATTAAGCATGGCTGAGCTCCTGTGGTTGCTGGTCAGAAAGTAAGTAATAGTAATGTATCTGCTTCATCTCTGGCACAAAGAGAATAACCCAGAAATTTAAAACAAGTTTCTATGGGGCTTGTTCACGGGCACTTGATTCTGGCTGTCACACCAAACGTAAATGAAACTGACCTAGAGTGACAGAAGTAACTCCATTGACACCAGTTAAGTTAAGCTCTGGGAGGCCATACACAGATTTTGCCTTTCTCTCAATAAATTTGTTCTATTGTATCAGCCAGTTTTTATGGTTTGAATCACTGCTATGGTTGTACATAGTCTGAAGGACATACAGAATAAGTGGTTTGTTTTAATTTAAAAAGGAAGCTTATGACAATATTTTAACTAACAGCTTTCTGTAGGCAAGTTACTTGAAATAAAGCAGGCAGATGTAATGTGATGACTTCATTGCTGTAACTGAGCTAGAATGGAAATTCAGTACAGAAGATGGGAGACATGAAAAGGAATAGAAAACATCAGATTGAGCAAAAATTAGTAAGAGCTTGCCATGCTACTCACTGACCAGAAGAGTGGATTATATACATTAAACTGAAGATTTCAGTACATCAAATGGCAAAAGCCAATCCCCATGGAAGTTATTGGGTTGATGGTGTTTGCCAGGATACTCTAAATGACTCTGTAAACTTGGCAAATCAGGGGCAGGTGAGTTGTCAACAGGAAAAACCAAGGCAATAAATACTGGAAAGGTTTTAAACCACTCATACATGCTCTGGTAGAAGTTGTGACATGAGTCTGAATTAGTTGTGATCTTTCAAGGGGACGATCTAGGAATCACCATGGGCAGCGTGATGAAGACATCTGCTCACTGTGTAGTTGCAGTCAAGAAAACGAGTAAGATGTTAGGCTGTATTAAAGACAGAACAATATGGAAAAGTATTACAGCATCTATTTCTCTTAGAGGTGATAATCTCAATGAATATTTGCTGTTTCTTCAGCACCTTAAAAAAAAGTGACACATTAGAAAGATACAGGCAGGAAAGCGGTAAGAGAATGGTAGAAGCACCTCCTTGAAGCTGGTAAGACAGTAAAATTAAGGTAGTTTATTTGTTAATAGGGGGATAGATGATAAACATCTTAGAAGCAATTCTCCTTGCCACCATGTAAGACACATACTTGAAAGTAATTTTAAGCTACCTATCAATATATGGACCTTAGTATCACTTGTTACCATCCTCATCATAAGTATTCCAAAAAGCCCCATGTTTTTCTTCAGTGCTTATTATTCAGCTAGCTACACATTTTCTCTGAAGCAACTGCCACAGTTTGTTGAAGTTTAACAGTAATAATTTCTGACAGAGACCTGTCACTGCGATGCACATTAACAACTGTCTCAGACGTGCTGCAACGATAAAAATATCAATAAGAGAAGGTAACTGCTGGGCTTCATCTCTGTCCAGGACCCACCATAGCTCTCATGTGTCTGCATACAGGCCACCATCATGTTCTTTGATTCTATTTGAAGCCCCATGGTAAAAGCTGAGCAATGAACCTTTAAATCACCAGCAAAGCAGACAAAGGCATATCCTAAGTTACTTCATGTTACTTCAGCTGCAATTCATTGATAAATCAGGAAATAATAATAAATAGGGTAATTGCCTCTTTTATCTGTATTCCTTCCTCTTACCTATGCTGCTTACCCCACTCACACTAGTTTTTAACAATTTCTTCCCTTTATTTCATAAAACCCCCTCCATGGCCAACTATTTCCCTTTTGTTCATTCCCTTCTTCTACAGTTTGCCTTAATGTCAGATTTTACAAGTTTTGAAGATTATTCTCTCTCCCTATTTCCCTTGTATCTACATGCCACTTCAACTTAAGTAGGGGAAAGAATAAAGAGCAGGAAAAAGTGTTTACACATGGAGAGTAAAAGAAAAACATACTCCTATGACAAAACACCACTTAGTATCAGGAGTGAATGTTTCTGGTTCACATGATTTGAACAAACTTTAAAATGGCCACATTATAAGAAAGGCTATCAACTGTGAGCAGGATTTTATTTCAGTCATGGGATTTACAAAATATAGCAATATTGATTTTAATATGTTCCACATAAAAACAAAGAGCCTCATATTAATATGCCATTTGGGTTGCACAGATAATCGAAGAGAGGAAATACCAGTTGAGTACTCAGCCTGAACTTTTTCCTTATCCATACATACTAAAATAAGCCAAATTACATAATACTTAAATAGGAGGTATATTACATTCCATAGAAATAAGCCTTTCCCAAAGTAGTATTCAAATATTATAATAAAAGCTAATAAAAAGATCTTTCAATAAAGATTTTTAGTCCTCTGTAGAACCTTCCATCAGCCCCAGCCCTTGACAAAGAACAGCTTTGGCCTCACAACACCCCTGTGAGGTAGGTTGTTGGTTATTTTGGTACAGCTGGGGAAACTGAGGCAAAGTGAACATAGCAGCTCAGTAGAAAACCAAGGCCAAATCCCACTCTCTGGGTCCCATGCTTCCCATGCTCTTGCTACAAGACGGGCTTGGCTTCTTTTCAGTGCACACAGTTGTTTTAGGTGACACTTTCCAATCTAGTATTCCAGACACACTACCTTCCCTAGTGACTCATTAATACCGTGATATGTTTTTAGTATTTGTATTCTGGCTAAGCAGAACTTCACTGAAGTGAACACTGAACTTCATTAACCTTACTGCATCAACACATACTCCCAAGCAACTGAAAATAAACCCATGATGTATATACCATTTAGAAGTTACTTCATAAAAAAAAGTCTTCATAGCTATTTGAAACAATGTCTTAGCCTTTAACCATGCAGAAGTGAAAAATAATTTTCTTAAATAGCCAATTTATTTCCTAAGAGGATTGTTGAGCCATCTTGAAATTTGTCCTCAGTTCTCTCTTTAGGCAACAGATCAGCTTCATACCAATGCAAAATTCTACCTTCTCTCTGAATACATTCTCCCAATTTGTTGAAAGGAAATAAAAATGGGCTGCCTTCCCCAAGTACTGAACTTTAAACAGTTTTGCTGATTTAAAGTCAGACGAGTCTGTTACTTCTGCAAGCAGTGCCTACCCGCACAGCACTTGTACTATCCAACACTTGACACTCCACTCCCTGCCTCAGGCTATGCACTTAAAGCTAGCATTTAGAAAACAGCCTTCCTAATCCCTCTCTTCTTACAGCACCTATGTTTTATTTGCATCATTTCCACTCCCCCTAATTTATTTATTTATTAATCTTCCTTCCTGCTCTCTTTCACTTCAAACAGAGCATGGCGGAACTACAGGTCACACTTGAGAAGCCAAACTTTGATACACAATTGTTGCGACTTAAGACTCCTCATTTCTGTTTTCTGCTGTCATTTCTTCCTCCATCTGCTAGAGGTTGCAGGCTCTCGTATTAACCTCAATACAGACAAGCTGTCTTTTTAACTTTTTCTGGAGTTTGTCTGCAAATATGTCAGATTTCCTCCCCTCTCTACATACCTAATTCATATATCTGAATTTAAGTACACATATTATTTTCTTATACTGCCAAATAAAAGCCCCTATTTATCATTAAAAACAAGTTGTAACATTAAAAGCTGAAAACAGGGAGAGAGAATTTGGGGACTAAGTTACAATCCAGCAACAAAACCTGGATCACCGCTGTTCATAAAAATTTTATAGTACTCAAGGTGGTTTTGGTATAATTTAGCTTCTAGGGCCAATGAGGTATAAATTTCTGGCCACATCAGTATTAGTAAGAATAATATTACTACCTTGTAAGTAAGCAACCTTATTCAAGCACATGAAGCCCTATTAATCCCTGATCCATTTTAGATAGGGCATTTGACAGAAAACCACAAGCAACTTTAAAACTGCTCAACCAGGCAGAAATTAGAAAGGCAAAAAGCTACAGCTATTGCAAAAGCTCAGCTAAGCAAACTCCAAAGATGTGCAGCCCAATCAAATTTATATTGTGTTTCCTTGACCTGAACAACACAGGGATCTCAGCCATGGGGTGTGGTCAAGTTTCCAAGAGCTGACAGATGCAGGCAAATACCAAAAGCCCTATTCCCTGTGGTGTCAGACCTCGAGCACAATTAGTACCATTAAAAATGTATCTAAGTTACTATGGACATGACTGGTAAAGGCTAGCTACAAATATAAAACTGAAGTAACAGGAGACAGTCCCTTTTAATTGTCAATTCCTCTTCATTTGTGAATAAGATTAAACACGACACAGCTAAACTGGGAGAGATGGGCATGGCCAAAACTAATCCTCTCCTATATTTATCATCAGCTCAAGTAAATACAAATTCCAGATACCTACAGTAGGCATTTGGGAAGCCCAACTTTATTAAAGTTACCTGGTTTTAGCATTTTAACATCCTTAAATACAGACTGTATCACTGAGAAACACAAATCTGAACTGTTCTTTTCCCAGTAAGCACTGGACATTTCCATGTTCTACCAGCAAGTTGGTAGCTTTATGGCTATGTTTTATTGTAAGCCAGAGAAAGTAAACCAGAACCTTTAAATTGGACATTAACAAACAACCACCAAAAAGCATGTCACAGGTCAGGGAGTCCCTGAAGCGCCACACAACCACATTATATGGACCAGCATCAATAATCCCATTTCTATAACTGACAACCCTTCATTCATGGAATCAGCCTTCAAAGAGCATTTTGAAGGAATGGAAAGGACATTCTTAGCATGCCTTGAATGAAAGCAACAACAAACCAGATAAAGTTGGACTTCAGAGTCTCCAAAGCATACTGAGCTTCCGCAGAGGACTGACTTTCAAAATTTCAGGCAAGCAGAGCAATTACTTGGTACAAGGAAGATACTGACAATTGGCATTTTGATAGTTGCTGGCAGCTATATTTAAAACGAGAAACACTTCTTTCAAAACACTTTAACATTCCATACTACAGAAATCTGCTGCATTTCTGATTTTTTTTTCCTTATGCCTCCAGAAAGAAACTGGAATGATATGCTTGAGAGAAGCCCCCAAAGGAACACCTTTAGTTATCAGCACCCGATGGGCTCCAGTGATAGCAGCCATCCAGAGGCTGGATTTTTCTTCCCCATTCTTTAATTTAGCAGAGGTGCTTTTAAGTGAAAAGCATATCAAATCTTCATTCATACCCAACTCACAATCTCAAACTAGTCCTCTGTGGTGGGAGCAAGAAGACACCGTGCCAAGTAGCAAACTAAACCTCTATGTATAAATAAAAGTTGTATTGATATACACTGCTGTAAGCTCTGAAACAGAGCCCACCTGACCATAAGGACAACTGCCCGCTCCACGGCCTATCCCTGAAGAGATCCAAATGCTCTGTTTTCTCTGCTATTGTACTGTCATGGGCTCAAACTAAAACGTAAAGACTCACTAGACTCCAGAATCCATGTATATTTCCATTTTATTTGATTTGAAACTTTTACAGGGTTATCTTGAACTGCCAGAATTCATGCCCAAAAACCTCAAATAAAGGTGGTACAATGGACAGTCTCATCTACCCTTCACATAGGAGACTAAAACTCTATTCATGTGCATTAGTGATCACAATCTCTTTAGAGCATCAGGAAAAGCATTTTAAGACTTCACATCTCTACCCCATCAACTGACATGTCCATTTACCATGAATTCCACAGAAATTGTGACAACACTTTTGCTGGCAACAATGGATTTTCAAGGAAGATACATGGCTCAGAGTCCAAGGTATTGGTATCAGTCTTTCAGCGGGGTTTTGTTTCCAAATGAAGTCTCCAACTTTAGGAATAGTCTCTTGAGCCCTCTATTTAATAGCAGCTTCTAGCAGAATTTTTTATAGACAGGTAACTCTGCAAGGGCAAGGCCAGTTTTAGTCTGTGCACAAAAGAACCAGGTGAAACCCCAGCCCCACTGAAGTCAACAGCAAAATCTGCATTGGCCTCAGAGAAGTAAATTTAAAGCAAGTCAGCAGTTAGTCAAAGAGAACCCAGCTGGGTGATTCCTGAACTATCCTTATCTTCTGCACACACACAGTACTCCCACACACATAAGCAAGCTTTGTTTTGTTCCCTTGTTTTTCTTGCCATTGGCAACTCTTATGGATGTTGGGTCTATTTTTTGGCATTTACTCTGAGAAACCTCAACACTGGAGCACACCACTATTGTACTTAATTTTGCTTCTGGTGTAAAAATTCAGAGAAGAGAAAAACAGTTACAGCAGAACACTTCTGGTACTTGATAGGTTTGGTTCACTGAAACAGTTACAGGCAACGTCCTATATTCCTAGTGTACCAGTGCCATTTTGCCTACTTCCACTAAATTAAGTAACTTGAAGAAGTCACTGCCTTCCATCATTACTAAACTTTCTGACTGTGAATAAACATCACTTACGAGTTATACTTGGAGGACTGCTGCCTCAGAGAGCTGCATGCTTTACAGAAGTAGCCAAACAAATCAGGCTTACCAGCTTCAGTTATCTCTCTGCATATTAAGTTATTCTTTTTATCAGATAAGCATCACTCCCCAACAAACAAATAATTGTTTTTGATAGAAGATAGTTTTTATCTAGTATTGCTACTGCCACATGTCTTATTTTTAAAGGACAAATTCTGAATACTGTAGTTGGAGTCTGGATACCTCTGTGTCAAATCAAAACTCTTAGTGCTTTAGGGTGAGAAAGACAAACTTCATGACAAAAACCAAAATAAATCCTACTTCACTAAAACATCTTACCATTGTTTAAATATACTGCAAATCGATATCAGAAACAAGGCAGGCATTTCTTTTGTGGATAATAGAAAAAAAATACTTAGACAACTTTGAAAATGGCTAATGCAAACAAACCATTCAAACCCATCATTCCTCAAACATGATACTGAATGAGTTTTAATTTGTTTCGTGGTTACTCCCGTACAGCACTCTAGAAAGGTAAACAAACTACAGCTCTGTTGTACTTGGATAGTATGAGTGGTATGGGACGCTCCAGAAGTCTCTAGTAGGCTATGGCTACACATGACAGGATTCCTCAGAAGGGGAACGAACAGGTTTGTCATTAAGGTCACTTAAATCTTTGTTATAGCAAATTGGAACCAAATGGCTGACTTCTGCAGGATTTCTGACAGGAATCCAGTAGAGCTGGTTTCAAGTTTCAGATGGCCACTAAAACAGCTGTAACCTTCTCTTCCAGAAGTTGTGATCCACATGGTGTCCACAATGAGTGCATCAAGTCTGAGGTAGTCAACCTTTACGAAGGCTCAGTATCTGAACATAAAAAGATTTTGAAATGACCACTGGCTGTAGGTATCTTTGAGTAATTAAAGCACACTGATGACTCTTGTTCAATCATTTACATTAATTTGCCCCATATCCAATGGAGAAGTTGCAACATATTATGCTTCCACAGTGCAGGAGAACCAATCGCTTATGTCAAAGTAGTCTGCACTTGCTGCAGTAGATCCGGCAGAAATAAGGTGGCACGTTCATCATAGCTGTTAGCTGTAGTTTAGTTACCTTAGCAGAAGGGTTACCAAAAAAGCATTCCTTAATTGTAATGTGTGTGCAGCTCTACTGATCCCCAAGCACAGCATACTGGTTGTCTAGCTGAAGTTTAAGTGCCTGGTTTTTTGAGACCTCATCCCTACCTCTAGTTTTGTATTTTACTACTTCAAAGCTCTTCTCCATTTCTTTATCCCTATGGGAAAATAAATGTAATCAGTAAATATCTTATCACTAACTTGTGAAATGTGAATTTCTAGTCCATTTCCACCCCATCCCAAGAAAACATTACGAACACTTTCATAAATAAGAATAAACACTAAAATCTGGAGTTTAACAGAACACCTAAACATTCCCAAGCAAATATTTTAAAACCTTATCTCCAAAATAAGCCCATCACCCAGTACAGTTTATATTAACATTCTCAAAGTAAATTTATGCGCATTTATGAAAAATAGGTTCTAGAAAGCAGAAGTAATTTTCTAGAATGCTCAATCAGAATTTTGTCTTGGCTGAATTTGCACCATTAAAGCATCAATAACAGCATGTCTCCTTTGCTACACCAAAAAAGTACCCAGAGGAAACAAAGCTTCTCCTAAGCTGTATTAAACAGTAACACAGCAAGTAGGAGGGAAAAGACAACAAAAAAATAAGTAACAAAAAACACCCCAAATCCCCCAAACGAATTAGGTATCGACCTAGCCATCTCTTCTACTGGGAGTAAGGTTATAGGAAGATCAGGATTCAAAAATACGGTGAGACTGAAGTCTTCAGCACCACATAATACAAAACACTTCAGCAAAACTGGGGGAGCTCATCTCTGTAAATCACAGCTCAGACAGCAAGTGTATTGATCTGTATTAAACCCCATTCCTCCAGTTAAACCACCTTCACATCTCTAACAAGAAGGCTGCATGCTGAGGGACTTCTACATCTGTCTGCTGAAGGAAGTAACACAGAGCCTCACCATGGCTAGTCTAGTGTCTGAGGAAAGCAGATGCTGTCAATAGCAGAAATATTCAGTGAAACCCTTCAGCTGTCAAAGACAACATAATCGTCAGTCTCGTTCAGCTATCTCACTGGGCTACATCCAATGAAAGTTATTTCACAGGAATAGAGTTGGAAAAGACATTTACCACCCCTTAGTTATTTCTCTCCTCTAGGGAAAGATTCAGGCTTAAGCACTAGGACAAAAATAAGAACTCAGAGAGAGAAGGCAGAAATATCTTGGGGAATCAGTGGAATGCACTCACTTGCGACTGTCTACGAGCTTGGCGGTGGACTGCAGTGAGGGGAACTGCGTGTCACTGTAGATCTCTGGTGGTCCTTGCTGTGCTCTCCGTGGCCGCCCACCTTCCCTGGCGCCGGGCGGCCGGTACACGCCACCAGTCTGCACCGGTTCCGGAGTTTCTGTAACTAGGGTAAAGAACAAGATTCACACATGAGAACAAGTCTGCATTCATAACTGAAAAGAACCCAAAACAACCAACACACAAACACAATTCCACAAAGAAGAAATAAAAAAGAATCTTACAAATATGTTTTTCCACCTTTTAAGTTTTGGAAGTTAAGTATTTTAGAAAAGGCAGGAAATCAGGTGTTACCTAACTTAACCTACACTCAGATAAACTGAAACATGCCTGCAGTGTATTGTCTCACAAAGTTTAGAAAATCTGAACTACTAATGAGAACTTCATGTTTCTCATTTGCAATTTATCAGCAACAATTTAAACACATTTAAAACAGATTCAAACACATAATTATATAGGTGCCAAATCTAATTTAAAACACTCCTCCAGATTCACAGGGGACTGTCCAAATAGTCTGCACTTAAGGCAAAAATCTAAGATGGAATTACACTAATTAGGTTTACCTCCTTTACAAACAGGAAAGAACATAGGCTATTTTTCCATTAGTTTCTCAGAGGAAAAGAATATTTTGAACTCAGAGAATGACTAAGTACTTAATCTCTGGTCATCTCACTGATGTTAAAGAATCTATTTTACAATGTCATGTTCTCAGTAACTCTAAGAACTGATTTGAAAAGTGTGCTACTAATGGCCACAATAGATCAGATACTGGCTGAACATCCACTGAAGTGTTAAAGCAGCATTTTTACATCAACAGAAATACTCCAACAGATATTTTACAGAGGGATATCCTGCAAAGCCAGGATGCTTCCCCCCATTTTGAAGTCGGAAATAAAAAACCCTCCCACATGTATTTTAAAATATCTGACAGATACTTTAAATTGAATTCTGTTCCTCAGATCCCTTGACAGGAAGATTTCCTTGATGGCTGGCATGCCAAACAAGCCATTATTTCATTAAAGGATGTCTGCACAGGAACTGTTCCTTGAGCTCCACCCACTGAGCAGCCGAATTCAACCTGATGCACTTCTGACTGGAAAAAAACAAGTCTGAGTTAAATTTACCAATCGGTTCAACGACAGGGGCTGGTGCAGGAGCTGACTTGTTCCAAGGACCAGATGATCTGTCTACACCACCACCACTACCAGTCTCTTCCCAACTGTCACCAGGTTCTTCTCTTTTTTCACTTTCATCGTCTTCTTTTTCACTATAAGAGAGAAATGATCAGTAGTACCTTACAAATGGAGGTTTAAGATTCGCCAGAGATTACACAATCCTTGTAAGAGAAGATTTCATGGCTGCCGTGCTGAAGATACTAAATTAAACCAGACTATGTTAGTCCTGCAATCACTGTACTAGCAATTCCATCTGAACAATTTATGGCATGCTGCTACATAACTTGCCAACTGAAAAGGATAAAAGCTCTTAAAAGAATAAAAAAAAAATTCAGCTTGAAGAAAGTGATCAAAGAAACTAGCATATTGTTTTGAGCAGAAAGGCTTTTTTCTTACTAACACAGCCATGCATCTGTAAGGGATGAGAAGATAAAGTAGGAAAGGTCTACAAGTCCAGCTTCTGTAAAATGCTTCAGTCAAGAGGAAGAAACAGTGGAGTAGTGGTGAAAGAAAGCAAGTCTCAAGCTTACTTTTCCTAGAATTGCAACTCCCTAAGAAACACCCTTATATATATGCATAATATACAATCTACAAACAAACTCAGATCTCTTTTTTTCCAAGCAGACAATCAGAAAATAAAAAAAGCACAAGACAGAAAAATGCAATTTTTTCAAAGACAGACCCAATGCAAAAGCTCACCTGTATTTTATTTAGATTTTTTTATTTTGCATAGATGTAGCCAGACACCTAAAATTATTTACTGGCCAAAGCTACTACAGAAAGCTGTGTGGTAAAATGGAACAGATGAGGAGGGTGAGGCTGTTGAAAAGAATCAAGACACTGATCTCAACAGCAGCAACGTGTGAATTCAGAAGTTCATAATACACCAAATCCTACTAATCATGATGTGTGTAAGCTTTCTGTGTAAGCAATGGCCAGAGAACAGAAAAAAAAAACCTGTAAATGGCCTTTCACTGTTCATCCAAACACAGTAACAACCACAGTAAGGTGGCCCAAGGGCCTAAACACCTTATTTTAAATGACAGTCAGAAGCGTTGTCTACAGACTTAACTACAACAGAGCAAGCACAGGGAGCATCCCAACTCCACCAGACACTCTGTATCTTTGTTTCATCAAAGAGACCTCCAGAGATGGATAATTTTTAACCCCTAGTGGGTTTTTCTTCCATTTACTTCTCCACTCTTCCCTTGAATCCACTAACTGAACGGTTACAAAATCCTGCGGCAGAAACTTCCACATGCCTGAAAATCTGCCACAGTATGAAAAGTATTTGGAATGCTGGCCTTTGTCTGGAAAACCGAAGTAGAGGCTTTTCATTCAAACAGCACCAGCAGTCAATGAAGCTGCAGCTCACTGGTCTCTACTCAGACATGTGATTATCCACTGTGACACTTCAATGCCATGGACAGCTTGTGGGACAAATTCATGTAAATGGCCCAAAGGACCAGTTAACTGAAAGAAATGGGGGGAATGCTGTGATTCAAAAGAGTAAATTCAGAAATGTCAGACCTGCTCAAATAGTGAAGAAAGCCTCTATTGCACTGGTCACAGGTAGGCTGATTTTAAGATTTCTTTATTTCGAACATCAGTACCTGGACAATGAGGATTATCTGACATTCTCAGTCTACAACTCAGGTCATAGAAACCCTTTTTCTGACCTGATGAAATGTTTTTCTTAACCAGGACAGATATAAGTAGACTTACTCTGCACCAGACAATAGGAAAAGTCTAATGAAGAAAACAAACAAGGAATTGTGGGTTAGATTCATAAACGCAATCCTGAGGGATCTCATCATGGGACACTACTTTTTACCAAGTGTATTTTTGGTTTTTTTGAAATACAAATGCAATGCTTCAGGAATTTGCTCCCCAACTGGAGAGGCTCAGTAGATTGAGTCAGATACCCTTACAGCAGTCAAATGATTCAGTGGGAATTACTATCCTGCACTACTCTGAGAAATTCCAACTTGACTATCTTTATGGAGGGGAATGTTAAGCATTTGTAATAAAAAACCCTGAGTCCCAAGAAAAACAGATAGATCTGGAGTATGAACAGAGGTTTAGAAAATAAAGAGATCATTGGCAGAGACCAGCCAAAGTTAAATTACCCAGTAGCAAACTTGTGTACTATCAGAAACATATCAAACCTCTCTTTAACTGGACTCCATGGAAGCAGCTCTGAAGAAAAAACCCATCCTTTTTAGACATCAGTAAGGATTATACTGAAGAAAAAAAAAGAAGAAATAGTACCTTATTTGCATGGACTGAACTCTAAGACCACTATAATCAATTTCTTCCTTTTGCTCAAACTCCTTCCAATCATCTTCCTCCTGTAAGAAGAGAAAAATATAAGTTGTCACTTTCTCTGCAACCAAAGAAGAAAAGAAGAACATAACTAAGATAATACAAAAACATCTGAGGGTGAAGGTAGCATTCCAGGAGAAACCAAACTGTGTGCCCTGCTGCCAGGAGGGGAAAGGATTGCACACCCTCATCCCCTAACTTACTGTGTGTCACTTGGGATGCACTTGAAAGCTGACTTTAACTCACTAGAACAGCTAAGAAATGCCCCAGCAAAAAGTCATTCAAGTGAAAGAAAACCACATCACCTCAGCAAAAACACATCAGGAAGTCAAGGAACAACATGAAGTATGGAACAGGACTGTGCAGTCATGACCAGGGCAATACAAGGGCAAGATCTCTCCCTTTCCCTAACAGTAGGCTTTTACAACAGCTTGAACGCACACAAAGCTCTAAATTAACTTTTCCACAACCTATTCCATGAACCAAACAAAAAAGAACATTTGGAATAGCTTACAGTGCATTTACGACAAAAATTCATAATGATGCATTTTACTTTTTCACACTCACAACCACATTTACAGTCTTGTTTCCTAAGCAGCATTTTCTTAACAGTAGAAAGGTCAGCTTCAAAACCACAGCAATCTTAGTACACAGAATATGTGTATCTTTCAAGAGAACCACTTGAGGGTTTGAAAATGGGAGTTTGTTTGGGGAAAGAGGGACTCACCTAAGTGGAGGCAATTTTGTCCTACTGTGTCATCAGGAAATTCTTAAGTAGTCCTCCCATGTTCCCAGTCCCAGCTTTAAGACACACAGAGTCTAATTAGTAGTTTACTTAATTCTTACACTCTACATGAAATGCAGTTATATTCCTTCAAATGAGAAGATCTTGCAAGCAGGGTCTGCCAAACGTACAGCCCCTTTCCACTGAACTGCTGAGAAAAAAGCTGCTGTTAGAGCCCTGTGCTGGGATCTTCTACACAGTCAATCTCCAGCAGAAAAACCTGCTTTAGAGTAACAGCAAAAGTAGGAAGTGACCTCATGTTAACTACACTGTCTGCTGAAGATTCAGTCTTCTGGAAGAGCAGGAGTTTACAGCAAAATCTCTTAGATTTCTTATATCTCCATCTCCATGGAAACGCTACAGTTTCCAAGCTAACATACCTTTCACATTTAATGACTTTTGTTTTTAATCCAAGTACTAGCTTCAGTCAAAGCCAGATATTTTGCAAGCAAGCGAGCAGAAGAGCAGCTGAAAGATTAGCACTGACCTTGATCTACTTAAAAAGCTACTGCACATGTCAAGCTCCCCAGGTTGAACAACAATAGGAAACAGGAGAGTATTTCTTAAAATTCATTTTGAAATATACAGTATTAGAGCTCTTACAATAGCTTCTGGTTTTAGTAATCAATCTAGCATAATAAGATTATATCTTTAAATGACCAATCCTCTAACTAAGCATGAAGGAAGCAATGTCTCTTAACTTCCAAAAACCCTTTCACAAGCCATCTTTTAAACTCCGTGAATATAATGTCATAGGGCTAGATAAAGACTCCATTCGCTGCAGTAAGTCAGGGAACACATCCTCAGATTACTGCGTGCTGAAGCCTCCAAAGGAAAATACCAAGAGGCAAAAAAAGCAAACCAGAAATAGAGATAAAAGGTGCAAGTAGTTTTTTAGGTCCTATCTGTCCTGTCTACAGCAGACAAATATGTAACAAAGGTACTGCATGTGTCAAGCTCCACAATTTAAAAACCATCAGGAAACAGTATACAGTAAAAGCATTTCTTAGAATTCGTTTAAAAAGATATAGCATTAGAGCTCTTATAGCTATTTATGGTTTAAATTTTACTACTTCAGCGCTGACAATGGGGACAGAAAGAATAAGGGCGAAGGAAGAAACAGAGAGCTACTAACTCAACTACGGACATTTAAGCTTCTCCTGCATCCTCATCGTTTCACTGTAATATGCTTGCTACCAAAAAAAAAAAGTATATTGGCAGCAAAACCCTGCCTGGCAACAAGGCACAGAGCTCGGCGGACTCTGGGGGAATCTTATCGCCAAGGTCCACATGCCACGCTGCACATCCCCAGGTGGCACTTGACGCAAACCTCCGGTTCCGGCCGCAACATCCAGAAACCTGGGAGGGAGTGCCAGGCTGAGCCGCAGCTGCAGAGGGGAAGGGGCCCAGCTTTCTCGCCTCCCCCAGGGCCGGGACTCCCGGGCAAGGCTCCCCCCATCCCGCCAGCAGCACCAGAAGCAGCGGCAGCGCCCGCCCGGCGGCCCCGGGGCGGGGCCGGGAGCGCCGCCAGCCC